>CAEGAF010112114.1:0-43398 GCA_903067075.1 Micropoecilia bifurca
ATAGAGAGAGAGAGATTTATATAGATCGATATATCTATTTATAGATATATAGATGATAGATAGAACTAAAAAATACACAAAAATCAGCTTAGAACATGACCAATCAAGCTTAAGAGTGGTGATATTTATATGCAAGGATTGCAACAAACCGGCACCTTGCAGAGGAATTTAAAAGCCCGCTGTCACCTCAGTGATGAATGACTGCTTGTGAAGAAAGCTATAACTAAAAGTCTGATATTATGGGTGCATTGTTGCAATTTCTGCTCCACTTCTGACCAGCATTATCACTCTGAGGCACCAGGTTGATAGAAGTGTCAAGTGCTCTCTTCTTCATTTGGCTCAGACACAGAGGAAAAAACAACAACCTTTCTTTAAACTAAGTCTCATTGTTCTCAGGTACGTTGTGAGCAGCCTGGAGCTGCTGGTTGCTGAAGATTATATGATTGTTTACCTGAATGGAGCAACTCCTCGCAGGAAGATGCCTGGAATCAGCTGGCTGAAGAGATGCTACCAGATGATTGACAGAAAGTAAGAAAAATTACATCAATAGCAAAAATCATACTTAGATATCGGAACTTAAATCTTGTCGTTTGTGTTTGCAGACTGAGAAAAAACCTGAAGTGTCTGATCATTGCACATCCAACATGGTTTATCAGAACCGTCCTGGCCATCTCACGGCCGTTCATCAGGTCAGAAACATTTACTCTCAGTCTTCTTATTGGTTGTGATTATTCCCCTAAATTTAAAGAGAATATTGGACATTCTTCGTAACAGTAAAGGCTGTCCAGGCTGTGCATTTAAATATAAACCTACAGTAACATTTATTGTATATATGTAGGTGTTTTGCTTGACCCCACATTAGTTACCTTACATACTAACTGTAAATAACTCAATATTACAATATTATTTCCCCTTCATTTGGTCTGAAATCTTTTAAATGTTTGTCTTTTGTAAGCCCTACATAAGCTTTATTAGAATGGGAACACGGGGGTCATGTTAAATAATCTTTTCTAATATCAAGTCAAGGAAAATTGTTGTTTATCTGAGATGTATTTACCATTCCAGTGTGTAAACAAAGGGACTCCATCTTAAGCACAAACAGACTAATTTAACTAAACTAATTTGCCTCATTAATTCTCAGATTATGAAGATTTTCCTTTGCATGTTTACAACTTGTACATTTGTCGGTTTAATTAACTCCTAAATTAGTCAACGTTTTAAATGTAATAGAATTTTGATATGCAGAAACCTTAAACGAATAGATAAAAAGTATCTCTCCGCCCCCTGAATAACAGTGCAGGTTGCTATCACACAGTGTGTTGCTGCAGTTTATCTAACAAACGGAAGCTGTTTTGATGAGATAAATTTTACCTTTAATTTTACATGTTCATGATCTCCACAGTGTGAAGTTCCTGGATAAGATCCGGTACGTTCACACCCTGGAGGAGCTCAGTCACATCATCCCCATGGAGCATGTGCAGATTCCCGACTGTGTGCTGCAGTAAGTCCTCTCTACCACCAAGGGTCGCTGTTGAGATGCCGCACATTTCACACAATTCAAGCAAACATTCAGACCCATTCAACAGAAAACTATTTTAGGAACTTTATTACTAAATTAAACATATTGGATTGATTAATTACACACAAATGGGTGTTTGAAAGCATTTATTAATGTTAATTATGTTTTTCTGCTTAGAGTTAATAAAAACATGACATTCAAAATTAAAATATAACCAAGAAAATAACTATTTTTAAAAACAGAAATGTGGGCTTAAAGAAAAGTATGTTTTATTCTTGCTTGAATGTTGTTATTTTCATAAGGCACCTTTAATCTGACAAACCAGACCTATTGGGACATATATTCAAATTTGTTGAATATAACTGTATAGAAAGAAGAACATTAAAGAGACCCTGAAATGCACTAAATGATATTATACTTATATTATTATACATTATACACTTCCCTTAATCATTGACCAGAAAAATTGTGGCTTTTCTATAAAATATTTGTTGTCTCACAATATCTGCAATCTAATTATAATCTTTAGTTACTTAAAATGTTAAAACTTTTCTAAAAAAAAATCTTTAAAATATTAACTATATTTCAAGTTGATTCAATAATTTGACTTTCCCATTATTTTGTATCTCACAAATTGAAATACAATATTTTTTCTTCAATCTCAGAAGAAACATCTTTCTCAATAAAGCTGCTGTAAAAAAAAAATCAAATTTAAACCAACAGTTACAGTTTCTGCACATCTCAGAAAACCTGAGAAGTGCAGTTTTTTCCAAAGCAGGGCAGCACTGGTCTTGGGAACATGGAGTGTGCTGGTTTTTGATGACAGACACAGATTTTAGCCCAACATATTTTATTCCTTTGTATGCATCTCATATAAGGATACCTATAACATAGATCTGTAAAAGTCACTGCAGCCAACACCGTGTAGTCATCATGTATCTTCTTATAAAGACATATTTGTACCGTATTGCTCCTGTAAGTGCGAATGAAGCAGCGTATTACTCACATTATTTCATCTAATTTAGGTACGATGAAGAGAAGCTAAAAGCACAAAAGTTGAGGTAAGGCACACATGTTCCTTAAAAAACAGAAATAAGTCTTTCCACCATTATTTAAAGTAACCAAACTGTATTTTTCCTGCAGACAGGAACATGAGCAGCAGCAGCAGACCAAGTCAGCTCTTCCTGGAGAAAGGTGACCTCTTTCTGTTTCATGCAGCTACGTTACGCAACATTCTCAAAAACCTTTTTATAGCTCTCTCTCTGTCACATCAGCTATCAATTAAAGAAATTCTGTTTACTATTTTTGCAAATATTTGTCAGCTAATCTTTAGTACCAAACTACTGAGAAAATACTGATGTTTCTTTATTGCTTTATTTCATGTTGTTTTCAGGCAAAAGTCGATGCTAGCATCGGTTAAAAGTGACATCTGACATTAAGGTAAGATGTCCCAGTCATTAAACGGTCCGTCGTTAACTCTGCACTACGGCTTGTAATGTCAGTCCCGTGTAACTTATATCTGATACACAGGGACAGTTTGATTTTCACACACATGTGCCTCTGTGTGCAAAAGAAACAGCAAATTAAATCCTGCAGAAACGTGTGTTGGGAATCTTGGCATCCAAGCTCTAGTCGCCAAATTATTACATCACCTCAAGTCGTTAATTCTTGAAATAGTTCAAAGATCCTCCGCTAACGGTGCTAATACAAGATGTCCTGTGAAAGTATTCATTGCACTTGGGTTTTTTTTACATATTGCCACGTAATAGCACAAGTTATAAATCCATCTGTTCTGTGAAGGCCTCAAAGGTTTGTTGGAGGACATCAGAGAAAGAGCAGCATCATGTAGACCAAGAAACACCGCAGGCCGTCAGGGATAAAACTGTTGAGAACTTTAAATCAGGTTTGAAGTTTAAAAAAATAACCTGAACTTTAAACATCTAATGAGCAGAAAATGGGCAGAGAACATGACAACAAACTCACCAAGATAAGGTTGACCAGTTAACTAAAGACAACATTATTTAAAGTACCAGCCAAAAGGTTCAAAGTAGGCCTGGAATCTGTTTACAGTTCAGATTTCACTCCTAATCCAGACTTCTGGCCTTTTTGGAAGAGTTGTTGTATAAAAGCCAAGAGACTTTTTCCACATTTACTTTTCTCTGATGCTTTTCTCAAGATCACAAGACGATTAAACCTGATTCTACCTTTCAAACGTAAGGCATTCCATGCAGTTGTGCATACATTCGAAGGATGGAATCAGGTTAACGCCAGTCATCTCAAGATCTTGGTACAAAGGAATTTTGGTTTCTCAAGGTTAACTTTTCTCAACAATATCACTTAGTAAAAGTATATCCAGAAAACGTCTCCTCTCAACCAGATGTTGCCACTGGCTCAAACTACAAAGAAGACAACAGGAAGTAACTGGAGGATTATGGCACCACATGTTTTTAATGAATTGTCACATGGACAAACCTCTTCATGTGTGATTTCAGTTACATTTCTTATACAATGGAAACATTGCAGTTGCGACATTGTGTTTTTGTGGAATGTTGACAAAGTTTTGTGCATTTTTGTCCTGGAAATACATCACGTTTAACCTGGTTGGGAAGAGCAGAAAATGCATGACAGGAAGTCCTTTACATCATCTCTGGTCAGGCCACCAATCTGTTGTCTCTGATCGTCGGGATCCACCAATCACATACAGGGACCTGCACCCTCAAATGCAAATTTGTGCAAAGCATCTTACAACACCAATTGTAGCTTAAAATGGCTCAGTCAAAGTAAAGACCAAACTCAAAAAGAGAAAATTTATGTCTTTAGGTGGCTGATATTGAGTTACTTTTTATAGAATAATAGGCAGAAAAGTTGTTTATTGATGTACAAAGTTAAATTATAAACAGAAAATGGCCAAAATCAACTTGCATCTTTATTGCAGCAAAAGGTTCCTCTACAATGCGTTGAATACAAAAGCATGAAAGTCATGAATGATTTTTCTTCCACCTCACAAGAAGGTGAGGTGTAATGCAGATCAACTGCATTACTCCGTTGATCTGTCACTGTAGGTCTAATGTGATGGAATGATTGGAGTTCTTGGTTGTAACTGGACAAAATGTTGATACTTTAGCAAGGCATCGTGGATTAGTCTTTGGTTACGGTGAAGTATGTTTTGACATAAAAACGTCAGCCGCTACATCCAATTAAAGAGCGATTTGAGGAACAACGGTATTTGTGAATATGAACCGACTGAACGCTGCTCTCTGATTACTGTCACACATCAAGCCTGGCTCCTTTTCTGCCAAGTCATGTTTCAGGTCTTGCAATTCAGCCCGCGTGTGAATCCAAATCCAAATGTTAGCTAATCTTCAGACAGGCTCCCCGATGTTACATAAAACACAGCTGCTCCCCTCATCTACGCAGAACCATCCAGGTCTATTTTTACTGGGCTTCAGAGACGAGTCATGAGCTGCAGTACCGGCCATGAAATCAGGAGAAATACCTGCCTGGGCCAGTCAGGGTGGGTTAGAGTGGGAAAAGTACATGGGGTTATTTCAGAAATCCAACCCCATGAGCTGTCCTGTGGGTCCGTTCGTTCCCCTCTGCCCTCGTATATCAAAAGGTCCTGCAGCCAGTGGACTGGCTGACATCCCAGGAATGGAAACAGACTCTGTCTCCCAACCAGTGTGATATGTGTCCTGTTGGATTTAGTTTAGATTTACAGCCTATAATCTCTACATACTATCGAGTCCTAACTATATCTATGTGAACAATGCACCTATTGTTGCGTAAAGGTTGCACAAAATACTCAAATTAAACTTTTTGTTTTTGCGTTGCAGCACAGTGAGTTGAAGATCTGCTGGGAACTCAGCAGCTTCTTGCACAGAACGGACCCATTAGCTGCAGGACAATCACTCCTCAGTATTTCTCTTGTTTCTCATTTAAACCAGTTCAGAACCTGTTAACAACAAGATGTTACAGATAAAACTGTTTGCTTTCTGCATGTGAGATTGAGCTGTACTATGACGCATGGCAACTATTTAAAATGAAAAGAAAACCGTACAGACTCCTTAAAACAACTCTACATGCAGATAGAATCAAACTGAAATATTTTGGCATGGGTTTTTCTTCGGTTTAATGAAATTGCTTACTGAATGATGTGCAATGATGTTCTTCTTCTTTAACATGTTCTAGTTGTTACTGATGCAAAAGTATTGTACAGTCGTCAGGTTTTCCAGCGTTAAATATGCAGTCGGCATGCTTGTTTGTACCCTTTCCTTCTTTGGTATTTGTATTTGTCTTGTTTTAAATGAAAAAAGGCGGTACTTTTTCAAGACTGAAAGACTGAATTGTTATAGATAAAATTAAATATATTTAAAGAAAAAGAGCCTGAAGAATTACTTTAACTGTTATCTATGAAAATGTGCCATTTAATGTTTCTAAAAAAATAAAACTAAATTAAAAAATAAACTGGATTTGTCTGTGTCATGAATGCTGACCTTCAGGGCTCAGTTGGGTATTTAACAGAACATATTTTTTATATTTTATTGCCATTTATTCAGCCTTGAACATCTCTGGCAATGTGAGTTATTGACCAACGTAATTTTAATTTATAAATTATTTTGTGTGAGCTCCTTAGAGATGAAATTAAATGTCTTTGAGTTTGAAGAAATTTCTCAGTCGTGCCTGCTGCTGGCATGTGCTTGAATCTAAATTAAATTAGCGCATTCTTCTTTGATTTCCAATTTTGACTTTCTATGATTCACTTCCTGCTAAAGCGCCCTCTGGTGGTTGAAGAAAATCCACAGAAAAGCCGCTACGAGCTACAAGCCGCATGGTTCAAAACATGGGACAAAAGTAGCGGCTTATAGTCCGAAAAATACGGTAGGTTATTTTACTCAGTGACTAAAGAGAAAAGTCTTTTTAGTAAGTAGAAGTATTTTGCATTTGAATGGTGTGAATCCTTTTAATTATGTTAACAAACATCAGTCTTTAGTCACACAGTGCCACCATGTATTGTTACATTCCTGACCGTGAAACATGACACCATGTCAGCTTTTATCTAAAACTCAAAGTTCACCTCCTTCACAACTTTATCACTCCGAGAGATAAGAACAAACTGTAACATGTATTTGTAGTATTGGGCAAACACTGTGTGAATACAAAATAAACACGACAGACTCACATCCGGAGGTGTGTAACGACCAGAGCCGATAAGCGGCAGGCGCTAACCTTCAGAGAAAGGTTTTATCACAGCTTTAGCTGACAGACGCGCCATTTTGCCCACATGGACTCTGGTTGCATCAGAAATATTCATGATGCAGAAGCCAGACGCTGCAGACTAATTATAGAGCTCCTGGTTTGCACTCCACAGCCTGCTTGGTAGAGCGGCGCGTTTGCATCTGCCCAGAAATTTCAGGTTGTATTGTCCTAAAAGATTATGACCTTTCTTGGATTTAAATTGCTCACGTGTAAGAAACTGTGATTCTTGCAGACTCAACTTGCACCTCCCCCAGTTTTCCCCATCTTCTTTTCTGATGCACCCCCACCCCTGTGACTTCATTGTGGTTTAGTTGTATTTCACAGCTCAGCCACAAGTTAGCTTCTGTACTTTCCCTGAATGTGGTCAGCCTGCCTCTTCTGACCCCTGAGAGCAGGTGCAAATTTTAGGATCAGCTTTCACACAACTGTGCATCCTCTGAAGTTGGTGCTTCCGGCTCTGAGGAGGCAGACTATTGGCCGGTGAAAAGCAGCTCCGATTGGTCGAGCAGGCGGTGACTCGGCCGCCACAACCTTTATATGCGCCAGAAGGAGATAGTCTATCAATGAAGTAGTAAAAGGGGGGGACATCTGTGGCGAAGGAGAAGGAGAGGGAGGTTTTAGCTGAAACCTTTGAGAGAGAGAGAGAGTTTGGTTTGGTGGGGTTCCCTGCTTTTACTTACTGAATTCCTGAGGTGACCAATAACACAGAAGAAGTCAGAAATGAAGTTCATCATCGGCATCGGAGGGTAAGTTTCAGCTAAAATAGATACCAAGCGGCTTTGACAGGAAATTGAGATGTAACTCACTTTTGTGTGGCATTAAATTCAGAGTGACCAACGGTGGGAAGACCACTTTGACAAATAGACTGCTAAAGACATTACCTAACTGTTGTGTGGTGCATCAGGATGACTTTTTCAAGGTAAGACAAAGAAAGAAGTCTGATGTTCTTTTTCTGTTATGTGTTAAACTATTTTTGTTTGGCAGCTAGAATATTTCTCATAAGTTTTATTTGCGCTTGCAGCCTTTTCTTTTGTTTTTTTATGCTTAAAAAGTAAGCAATGGCCAGTCTGACCTGCAGATGTCCTATCATCGAAGCAGCCTTGTAATCATCTGGCTGATTGTCTCCTGGACAGCCAATGAAAGGGCTGACCGTCCCCACTAAAAGTCAGACTTTAATGTTAAATGACTGAAACGTCTGTACTCATAGCCGCCAGTTTTTGTTTGCTTATTCTTTGTTTTCCTCCCTATTTTGGGATAACAGCAGCGTTAAAAACAAAGAAATACACGTTGTTTTCTCTTAAAGGATTATTAAAAATTCTGCAGATTTAAATAAAGGCATCATCAGCATACACTATGACCATAAGGTAAAGATAATTTTAAAAAGTAACAATAAAGGAGATCAAATCCAGCTAAAATATCATTAAAAAAATCGTTTCCGCGCGTTCACTTTTGGTGGAGACGAGTCCCTGACTTGTCCTGTCCAGGAGGGATCAGTTCCCATTGGTTATTGGGTTGCAGCAATGTTTTGTTGGTGACTGTTATTTCAGAAACCCGATCAAATACAAGTCGGGGAGGACGGCTTTAGACAGTGGGATGGTAAGAGTGGATTTCACGTAGGAAAACCCTTCAGTAATGTACTTTTTCCTTTCCTGCACATTTCTTCAGTGGTAACCAATCAGTCGTAGACTAGCACATAAATGAATATACTGTGAATGCTACGTCATTCACTGATTGAAATAAATTGGTGTGAACCATCGGCTGCACACGTGGTGAAGCTTTGTTTTTGTTCTGTTTGTCTCCTTGCTCTTCATCAGTGATCAGCGCCCTGGACATGGAAGCGATGGTGAACACCGTGAAAGGCTGGCAGGAAAACCCCGTCAAGTTCGCGCGTTCGCACGGCGTCAGTCTGTCACCCGAAGCCGAGGAGTCCGACTCGGAGCAGAGAGGGATCCATATTCTTATTGTTGAGGGGTTCCTCATCTACAACTATAAGTAGGTCACCATTTAGCCGACCTCTTGACCTTCAGAGCTTCTCCCTGACCGGAGATCCTGTTCCCCTCCGCAGGCCTCTCATCGATGTCTATGACAAGTGTTTCTACATCTCCATTCCTTACGAGGAATGCAAGCGGAGGAGAAGGTGAGCAGCTGTTGGAGTAATTTTCAGGACGCACATCAAAGCATGCTGTAACTCTGGACCCATCCGGTCTTTGCAGTACCAGAACATACACAGTCCCAGACCCACCCGGCCTGTTCGACGGCCACGTCTGGCCCATGTACCTGAAGCACAGGAAGGAGATGGACAACAACTGCAGCAGAATAGGTTTGCAAAAACACCAAATCAGACATAAAACGTTTTCCTGCTGAGAAGTTTTGACTTTAATTTAAATTTTTGTTGACAGAATACCTTGATGGAACAACAACGAAGGAAGATATCTACAATGCCGTTTATGAAAGCGTCCAGAACTCCCTGCTGAATAACTTATAGGTAAATAAGTTGTTTTAATACCACATACTAAAGCCTTGATAATCCGTGTGAGTAACTCTGCTTCTCTTCTCTGTCTCTCCAGCAGGTTGGGCCGACACCGGGTTGTGTATAGACTTGTAAATATCATTTTGAGTAACCGTGTAACACCAGCTCTGTACTTCTAGCCTGATTTGTAAATAGACACCTGTGTAACTTATTATGACTAAACAGCAGAAAAAGTGTTTTGTATAATCCTGTGTAACGTTTTTTTTTTCTAAAAGATTAGTCACCTCTGGACTACCCAGTGTTTAACACCTGTAACTGATGTGAAATTATAAAGCTGACACTTGAAACAACTCAAAGAAAACCGAATGCACCTCATGTTTCCTGTTTCCTTCCTGTGGGATATACTCAAACACTGACACACACAATCACCTAGATCCCATAAAGCGTCGTAAAATGGCAGCTTAGTGCCAAATCCTTTGTGTTGATTGAAGATGAAAATGAAATCCAGGAGGTTTATTGCTGCTTCAAGTAGAAGATGAAAGAAAGCAAGTAACATGAAGAAGTTATAAAGATGGTTAAGATTAATTTCTGTTGCTTCAAAGAAAGATTTCCAAATGTCCAGGAAGTTTTTCCAACTGAAAAGAGTGAAGTGCATCAGTCATTTACTTCATAAAAGAAATTAGCTCTACAGTAATTCAACCAATGCTCAGAAACTTTTCTTTTTTTGAAATTCATAAGAAAAAAGATCTGTGAATTGAGTTCACAGATCTGATTATTGTGAATTGTGAATACACATATAAGTGAATATTTGTGTCATGGTAGTTGCATAAATGTAAATGAGCAAGATGCACATGAGTTTGAAGCCATCTAGCATAATTAGCTGATGTTTGACCACTTTTTGAGGCAGAAGTGATTAATTACAAAACGAAAACCTTCTGACATGATTAAAAAATCGTCACCTGTTGACCTGGGACCTGGGAAGCGAAATGTTACACTTAATTAGTTAAAAACAGATTTAATGTGTTTATGTGATGATTTTACTTCATCCCATCCACTTTTTGCATTAAACCAGTGGTAGCTAAACAAAGCATGATGCTGCCACCACCATGCTCAGCTGCTGTGTTGATACATTTGAAAACCTCAACCTGACAGGGAAAGTTCAACATGAGAGGAAAATATATTAATGCAGCCATACACTTAATATCAGTTTGTGGAGTGATTTTGATTTTAGATTAAACTAAGCAAAGACAAAATATTGTTGTACATAATATATAAATTAGGCCTATATGTAAAAAAGTGAACAGGATAAAATGTTATTTTTAATTTATGTGTGTATTAAGCTCTCATTTGTAGGTGAGAGTGAATTTGTATTTACGCTATTTTGATTAAGAACTTGTTTGAAAAAGACTTATGGACAGGATTGGATAAGCCATCGCTTCTTCCTGCTCCCTTTACAAAGACCTTGTGTTTCGTTTTACAGCGTATTTTAGTTATGAGTTTATTGTCCCAATTGTAACATTAATTTAGGGGAAACTCACACATTTAACTGTACAATTAAAGCATCACACAACAACAAAAAACTGAATGAAACCTCTCATATTTGATCATTCCACAGTAAGGACAAAACTGGCCAGCATCTGAAATAAACCTCAATCTCAACCCTATTTAAAATGTCATTAAAATGTCGAATCTGTTGCAGAAAATCAATTTAACTAAAAACTATCTCACCCTCCAAGAAGAGCAATACATTTTCAGCTATAATTATGCCAGAAGTGAGTTGGTAGCAACAAAAAAAATCTGTGGTCAAAGATAAACTCAAGGACATTTAACCAATTATTAGTGAGGAAAAATCCTTACACTTATGATGTAAAAAAAAAACCACAATAAATTCCACTGTGTGTCTGAATAAATCAATAAAAACTCAATTTAATTGTCAATTCACGCTCATGATTACTATAACTTAATTTGTTGTTTCTTCTGTTTTAATCTGTCACTATAGACAAATTGTAAAAGCTAAATTTGGAATTACCAAATGTATTTTTGGTTGAATATGCTGCTTTTAGATTTATTCTGTTTCTTGAGTTTATTAAGGGACCTCTAAAGGGAACATATCAACAAACTCATGTGTAAAATATTCTTTCCTTTGACGCCGGGCAAGATTGAGTCATCAGCAGAACAAACTGTGTATGTCTGGCTGAACCCAACGCCCAGAGCACCAGCTGCTGGTTTTAAGGCTTACACCACATTTTTCTGCATCCTGTAACATTAAATGTTGTCCCAACCAGGGCTAAAGTGCTTCATAAACTTTATTTTTTTCTGTTTTTTGATTTCTGCTTCAACGTTTTATCAGAATATGCCAAAAAAAGGTAAAATAAGGCAAAACACAAAGCGGTGTAGTTTCACTTTATTTAAGTTTTAAAATGAAAATCAAGTTTAAAAAAAGGCAAACAACAATAAAATAATGATTAAACATGGTTGCTACAATCCTTACAATCATCAAATCTCAAAGCCAGACCTCAGTTTGTATATTCAAAGCATGCTCGCCTCTGAGGGTGTGTCAGGGGAAGGTCAGGGTCCCATGATGCATCTGCAGGGTTCTTCACATGCCAGAAAAGCAGGAGTAAATTTAGGCTCAGGGCCTGAGGCGTCAAGGGAATATATGTAGCAAATGTACAGCCAATTACTGATTGCAACACACCCAGTCACAGCTCTGAAAGCCCCGTGTGGTTTCCCTGTCCTCCCCCCAAACGTAACGTGATCAGTCATCATGGAAACCTCTGGACGGCCAGCCAGGGAGTCCAAAAAAGGACGGAGAGGCAACAGGAGATAAGGAGACATATCACATGAGCCATGCTGTGTGAGTAGAGACTTATCCTTAAATCATGTGCAAATGACACAGTCTGGTGTGAGTAAAAATACTTTTAGTACTGTTTTTGTCTTATTCTTACAAACAATTAATTTAATTACAACTTTGTTTATTTATCCATCATGATTTCAGCAGAAATATACAGTAATGAAACAGTGCAACTAATTGCTGACATACAGAGTTTGATAGTTTTTAAAAATTGTAAAAGTAGCACTACTTCAACATATTTTTACTCAAATAAAAGTAAAAAGTATCGTTAAAAAGTATTTGGTTTAAAAACTACTGAAGTACTGAGTAACAACAAGTAAAAACATCTGATTTAATATCTAAAAATAATGTAATCAGTGGGATAAAAATGTAGTTATGTCTAAATTCTGGTGTTTTACAACCTCAAATTAAATAAAAATAACAGATTCAGGCAGAAATTTTCCAAATAATAATAAAAAAAAACAATGAAACTAATATTTACTGTCATTAATGCAAATAAAACATATGTTTAAACAGGATGAAGAACTTCTAGTGTCAAATTGTGCAGCACGTGAAAATAAAATTTGAAAACAAACCTTGTTCACAAACAATAAGCCTCATTTTAGCCTGAACTGAAGGATAGCAGTGCCTTATAAAAATATATTACTTAAAAGTACAATGTAGTAAAAGATAATCCTAAATATTTTTTTTATGTTATTTAAGTAAATAGAAAGTTAAAATGGCTCAGCTGCATATTTTGTGGAATAAAAGGAAAATTTTACATGGTTTTCAAAGTGGTTGAATCTGCAAAGAGCAACATTCATTTCCAATCAGACCCCCTTTCCTCTGGTACTCCTAAATTAAATCCAGCATAATTCACTGCTTTGTAATTAGAAAACAGCTGCACTGTAAAACATTTC
The DNA here is from genome assembly GCA_903067075.1 of Micropoecilia bifurca. Taxonomy (NCBI): domain Eukaryota; kingdom Metazoa; phylum Chordata; class Actinopteri; order Cyprinodontiformes; family Poeciliidae; genus Micropoecilia; species Micropoecilia bifurca. The sequence continues at coordinate 12,999 of CAEGAF010112114.1, forward strand.
AGCTGTATTTAGTTGTCTTTGAGTCAAATAAATGTAGTGAGTTTAGACTTTGAGCCTTTGTGAAAGATAAACTTAAAGTAGTAAGTTGTGTTAACTTTTTATCAAGAGTTAAATAAACTGGAGTTTTTCGGTTAGCATTTAAAAAAAACCGAAAGACGAAAAAGAGAGGAGTGGGAACTATTTCCCAGAATGCTTAGCGGCATGTTGCTGAGATGGAAGTGAGTTACATTGATCTGACTCTTGTCTGTTATTAAGGCAAATGTTTATTTTAATGCTTGAGAATAATGTCCTGTTTACACTAAATGTTTTTGAGCAGAATTCATTGTGAAGTTTTATAAAATTCATTATCAGATCAGAACGTTTTTTCATTCAATTTAAAATAAGATTATAAATTATTCCAAAGTAAAATAAGTAATTTAAACCTGATATTGTAAGTAAAAATAAAACAAAAACAATTTTCTTGTTGACTTAAATTGTATTTTTAAGGCAGCATAAGGACTTTCATTTTCAAATTAAACCACCTTCAAATGTTTTACAGTGCATTAGAAAGGGATAGAGAGCAGAAGAGTTAGAAAACAATAATTGTGCCATCATGAAGAAATAAACTGGCTACTAGGTCACTGCTTTCTGCTGGAAAACCATTCAGATAATTGCTTACGTTTTAATTGGTTATAAGGTGGCAGAAAGAGGAGGTTGCCTAGGAAACCATTCATGCAAGAATCACCGAGTCAATAATGGTGGAGACGTTTGAACAGAGTTAGATTATGAAAAGATTTCCCAAGAACATCTCACGGATCTCTCTTTAATTATCTAACAACTAAAGAGTGTGGGACAACTGCAGGCCTAAAACAACATGGCCATCCACTCAAACTGGCCGAGCGAAGACAGAATTAATCAACAAAAACCAACCAACTCTGGAGGAGCTGCAGAGATACACAGCTCAGGTGGGACAATTTATCAACAAAACGGCTACTATTGTCCTCTGTTCAGATGGAACATACATATTTTATCCTAATTACAAAGCTCATGTGCATTTTCCTAAACACCTCAGTCCTACTGTGAAACTCGGTGGTGGCAGCATCTTACTGTGGGGAAATGCATTTTTTAGCAGGAACAAGCAGAAAAGAAACAAAAACATAAAGCCAGAAACAAAGAACATTAATATGTAAAATGATGGCATCTAGAAAAGATTGTAAACATGTCAGGTGAACAGTTTGAACATCTAGAACATTTGTGGAACGGTCCAGCCAAAGTCCAGATCCAATAAAATCTCTCTGAGAATCTAAGGGAAAGAATTGAAATCCCAAGAGAAAAGCTACTGTTGAAAGAACGATAAAACTATGAAGGGAAAGCAAACTTATCAGAGATGCCTGGAAGATGAATGGAGCTAAATATTCTGTTAGAGGACAATAAAAGATGCAGCAGGTCAGTGACCGTAAACATGCAGCAAAACCTGAAATATCATCATTTAGATCAAACTCTACTATTTACAATCAGTCTAACTCTGGATATCTGTGGTCAGTGTCAAAAGTACCAAACAGTTTCCATCAGATGATGATGGAAAAAGTTTCCAGTCTCAAAGCCAACAAACGCTGAAAGACCTGCAGCTGCAAATGAGGTCAAAGGTAAAAGGTCATTCTACAAAGAAGCACCAGAGGGGGACTGAGCACAATCTCAACAACCATGTGTTATTTTCCTTTCATTAAACATTTAGTTGGTAGTTTGTTGTGATCGTTTTGTGGTTATGATTTATTGAAATATTTAAAAGTGAAACGATGAGTTTTAATGTTGAGCAACTCTGAAAAAATAAAATTAAAACCTCCTGGTTATTCCACCAAATATTGATTCCCAAACTCTTCCTGAGTTAAAACATTAGCATTTATGTTTCTAAATGAACATGAACTTGTTTTCTTTAGGTTATTTGAGCTCTGAAAGCACTGCATCTTTTTCCTTATGTTGACCATTTCTCTTTTACTGCTAATAAAAACTACATTTTTGCTTGGAAATTGAGAGACATGTTGTCAGCAGTTCATAGAATAAAAGAACAATGATCATTATACTCAAACATAAACCTATAAAAAGTAAAATCAGAGAAACCAATTACTTAAAGTGGTCTCAATTTCTTTAGAAGCAATGTGAGCTGCATAATTTAACCTTTTTTTGTTGGAGAATTTTTTAAAATACACACAAATTCATTATTACCTCTTCTATATGTGGACATTTTTGCTTTAACAATGCAAATACTACTTTAAAGTGGCATGGAAAACATGTACAGCGACAGCAACACAAGTAATATTCTTACATTTGGTTTAGTTTAACAATATATCATTTCAGAAAAATAAACTTAGTGTGTTAAAGAGAAGGTAAGACGCAGAATAATCAATATTGCTGCTGGTATTACTTACATTTATAAGTAAAGAGCCTTCAAATGACATTTGTTGTGAATTGGTGCCACATTAATAAACTGAATTAAACTGAATTGTTAATCATTTGTGTAAAGCTCAATAATCACATCCTTCAAATCAGATGTTGTAAAGTAAAACTTAAACGTCCCAAACTGTTTCCACCAACATATTTCTGGTTTATTGTTGCTTCTCCCTCATAAAAGAAATTAAGATTAATACATGTGATCGACACAAGACAGACTGAAGGTCAGACTGTTTTTAGTAGATCACATATTGAAGTCGCAACACTAATTTGTCACATGTTGATGAATGAAAAACGTGAAGATGGACAGAGCAGCATGTGGCTAAGGGCTGAAACACGAGGAGAGCTGACCGAGCAGATAAGGTTAGCCAGACATGTCACACCAAACGGCCTGTCAAATCATGAATTACTCAGTAATGCTACACTTTAATTTAGCATTTTCCTTCAACATACATATTTTATTTATTGTTTTTTGGCTTTTATACACACACACAGCAGCAGAGTTTATTCATTTTCATTTTTTCAAACAGTTTTCCAGCTTCTCACCTGCTTTGTCTCCCCACAGATCAGTGGAAAACCTTCTGGATTTATCATTTTATTCCTCAGAATGGCAGAGTAAGGCCAACACAACTGGTATATTCCATGAACGGGGGGAGTTTCTTCTAGTAAAACCATTTTAAGACCATCATCTTCTTTATTTCTCACAAGAAGCAAAGTTGTGAGCAGCCTTGGTCACCTAGATTGATATATTCAAAGTGTAAAAGCATTATTAGTCTTTCACTCAGGGAGTAATTTGCTGCCGCTGCTCCTGTACTATCAAAACAACCAGAAACTATTTTTGCTTTATTTCCAAACTATCACTAAATTACAGTAAAAACTATTATTGGTGCAACATTTGTTGTGATTTGTTTACTTTCAGGTCACACATACAATAAAGGCTCAATTCAACATTAATACTTACTGGCTATATTTTGTGGGTTACATGTTCTTCTCGGTGGTCTCCTGCCAAACCGCTGCTGAGGCTCGGCGCTTCTTATAAATCTGGGTGGTGGCAGACAGCCGGACCCAGAACCGAGCCGGACTGGGAGGGGGCGGAGCCGGACCAAGAACAGGGCGGAGCCGGACCGAGAACAGGAGGAAGGTTTCTCTGTCTAAAAATAGAGCAGCTTTCCATGACGATGCCCTATTTGGCTGAGGAAAAGTCACTGGGTTATATTCCATCTGACAGAAGACGAATATCTATCTATCTATCTATCTATCTATCTATCTATCTATCTATCTATCTATCTATCTATCTATCTATCTATCTATCAGTAGGTATGGATTTCCAGTAGCAGTCAGTGTTGCAGTGATTCTTAAGAGGCCTCTGACTGAAGACTGACTGTGTCATGACATTATAACAGCTCGATATTGAGCAAACTGTCCTGAATGTCACAATCAGCTGTTAGCAAGCGCTGCTCATCCACCTCATTTGCTTTTGCCGCTCCACTTTGAATCTTTGCCGCTAGTTAGAGAGACGTTGGAATCAGAGATTTAGCGCTTCGCCTTTATGACAGATGGAAAAGATTTTCTCTTTCTCATGCTCGCCAAACATGAAGCCTCGTTTTCATCTCCTCCAGGATTTAGGGTCATAGGTCAGCTTTTATTTGAGATGTTAACTAGCTGCACCTGGTTCTATAAATAAGACCTCGTTGAGACTGTTGTGCATCCAAAAGTAAAACAATATAAAGGCAGAAATCCTTCCAACTGCACAGCATCCAGATGAAACCGTTGTCCAAATAAAAATAGCTGAACTCGGCCAGTCAGTCTTCTTGTTGCTGCCAAACAGCTCAGTTTTTCTCACGAAGGTATTTAGTTTGTCCATGTGGAAATCTGCAGGTTTGATGTGACCCTGAAGGCTTCGTTTCAGAGTAAGAGCTGCTTTCTTAGGAGTAAACAAAGCAGGCTAACATTAAGCTTCTGGAATTGCCTCAAATAATGTTATTATTTAATTGAAATATTAAAAATAAACCTGAAAAATCACAACAGGAAAAAAAAGAATAAAACAACAATATTGCATTTATCCAGAAGAATATTAAAACTTTGTCTATCCTTTTTGTGCACCTCATTATCCACATTTTAAGAAAATTCACAGGCACAATGAGCAAAGCTAATGCAACAAAAACATGAAATATCAAGAAATAGAAAGACCTATACTGCCGCCTTCTGGTGAACGTTTAGAACTGTGTCAAGCCATCGCTGCGTGTGAATCCAACCAGGATTTTTTAGGAATATTTTTGATGTTTTCAACAAAATTACAGCAAACTACAAGACCGTACAACATTTTGAATTGCTTTAGCATTCCAGTTTTACAAATGAAAACAATAATAATTATAATAAACATCTGCGGTTTGTTATATTTGCTGATCTGCAACACTTGGAAAAAATTAAGTACATGTTTAATTATAGATGCGCAAGTAAATGTAAGATATTAAAAGATTGAGTGGTTTTCTTAGTGGAAAAACAATTAGATTTTATGGTAGCGTTAGGGTGGCCGGTGTTCACACCGGTGCGTAAAGTTTACTGGACAAACGTCCTCGTGTAACCAACGTTAACCATGGCGAGGGAAGGGTTAATTCATCGTCATGGGAGTTTGACTTTACAAAAGTAACTGGACACATTTCCAGGTCCGTCCCTCCTTCTGTTCAAGCTGTTAAGTTATGCTGGTCCCAAGAGTTGGACCCGAGTGCGCATCTTCGCTTTTCATCCTCTTCTTCCAGCTTCTCTGCATCTGATTTCTGATAACATATCATTTAAACTTGTGCATTTCTTTGTATTTTCTTTTATTTTTGTCATGGCCAAGTGGCTGGTTTTATTGTATCTTTCCCAAACCCTTCTGCCTTTAGTTTTTGGACAGCAGCGCCCGGCTGCACCCTGGCGGCACCGCATCCAGTGGGAGAACAACGGGCAGGTTTACAGCTTGACGAGCACCGGATCAGAGTACCAGGCTCCGGCTCGGTCCGGCAGCCAGTCCAGAGTACATCTGAGCAGGAGGCGGGAGGGCGCCGCCAGCAATGCGCCCGGTGCGCACAGAGGAGCGCAGGTTGTGAGGTTTACTGACGCGCAGCGCATCAATTCCTCTTCATCCGGGAGTTTAAGAGACTCGTTAAGCAGAAGAGAAGCTGCTGGCGCATCCAGTAACACAGGAGAGCAGCAGCAACTCCAACAACTACGCGCATTGCGGGACGGGATGCTTGTCTCCAGGCAACCCGCGCATCCATCAGTTCTGGAAACCGAAGCTGACGCTCCCGCTCCGCTCCCAGTGTCAAGAGTTTATCTAACGAGCGAGGCTGACGAAGACGGCATGGTCAGCGACGACCCCCGAAATCCGCTCAAAGCGTTCAGGAACTCTGTTCTTTACAACATGTATCCCGCCAGAGGCCGGTCAGTGGGCCGGACGCGCCACCCGCCCGGGACAGGCTACGGAACCAGGTACTTCCAAAATGGTGAGTCCAAAAGTGTCTCTTTCCTTAGGAACAAATCCGGTCACATTAAAAACAAGCCTCACTTTTAATCGGAGTATATTTACTTGAGTAACATTTTGGGGAAAAAAAAACTTTAAGGGGTATTTTAATTACTTGAGTGATTTTATTTTGAAGTATCGCTACTCTTACTTGAGGAAAACTTTCTGGATACTCGACCCAGTTTGAGTAACTTCACAAATATAATTTGACCAAAATTCACCGGACATAAACACATTCCTGCAGTTTTTGTTAACATTTCATAACTTTATTATTGACAGAAACTGATTTGGAAATTTTGATTTTGCCTCATTTTGTTATTTTGTAATTGTGCTATGAATTATTTTCATTTAGTTTTTTAAAATACCTAAATATAATCATAACTTTATATTTTTATGCATATGAATATGTAATCTTCAAACATTAAAATATTGATGTTTTGATCATTTAACACATATTTTACTCTTGAGTAAGTTTTACTTTTACTGCAGTCAGCATATGTGTTTGTATCAAAACTGGAACATTTTCAGGAAGCATCTGATAGAGTTTGATATCCAGAGGTTAAGATGTACAAACAGGACTATATAATCCTTTATTGATACTTCTTCTTAAGATTAGGGGGTTTGATAAGATGAATGTCAAATTTTATTACCATAAAAACTATGCATTAATATCTTAAAGAACAGTCGTCATTTATTCAGCTGCATCTCAATAAATTGAAATGTAATCTAAAATGTTATTGATTTATTTTATTAATCTATTATAATTAAAAACCTAAATTCTGTTTCGCTAAAGATTATTGGAAAGTTCAGTGGAAAGAAAAAGTTTAATAGCTGCTCCAAAAACAGAGCTATAATACTAGCAGGTGTGAGAAGGTTGTGAAACAGAACCAGTTCATCAGTTTTTGTTCAATTCAAGATTCAAAATTCATGTTCTACACTTGAATTTGACGATAATGTTGGTAAATAATATGTGCTTCCATCACTCTGCTGCTGTGATGCTGTGTCTAACTAGATAAATATATATATATATATATTTTTAAAAATGCACGTTTATTGCTCAATTTAAGCGGTTCTTTCTGATATAAATCAGCAGTAGTTTCTACTGCATCAAAGAAAAGATTTAATGTTAGCAATAACTCATTCAGCTGCTCCATGTAGGAGAGAAACACAGCCAAACATAAAAACTCTTCTTACGTTGTTTCTCCACCATTAACTCATTTAGCAGTGAGTACATGAGCTTGATTGACAGCGCTAAGACCCTCCTCCTGGTCCTGATAGGTTGGGTTTTGTTGGAAGTGGTGCATTTCTTCAACAGGCTGTAGTAGCTCAGAGAAGAGATGGAGGCGATCAATCTTTTCAGACAGTCACAACATGATGACAGTTTTAACAAATATGAAAAAAAACATACTTTTAAAAAGTAAGACTTTGTTTTTAATTCCCAACTTGCACAAGTTGATGATTATCCTTTGAATCATCTGATTCTGAGTATTTCAGTTTAATGAGCGGTGATGTGAACTGAGAAAAATGCCTTTGAATCAAGCTAATACCAGAAACAATGACCGTGAAGGAATGCAAACATTTTTTAGCCCAGATTTCACCTCCACAAACTGTTCCCAGCCTAAATATGCTGGATTGTCCTTCTCCAGGACTGCCAGACCTCATTCCAGACCCCTACGCCATCCAAGCAGGGACCTACGTCCAGCGCATGCAGATGTACGCGCTGCGCTGTGCTGCAGAGGAAAACTGTCTGTCCAGGTATGTTTCCAAAGGTCATTCAAGTCTGATACGCACTCAGCTGCACGTCCGCACAGTAACTCACACAAACACATGAAACTTTCCTTTACGTTTCAGCTTTAGGTTGTTTTGGGGTTTTTTTTCTTTTGATTTATATAAGTGAAGTTATAAAAGCTGTTTGATCTTCCTATGGAGAAGTGGCTGGCCAGAATAAAGTCCTGCCAAGACATAAATGTTCTGGGTTGATTTTCCCAAAAGCACTGAGCTCACTCCAACAAATCATTTGTGCTTCAATACATTTAAGAAAACTACAGCTGGGAGCTCAGCCAGCAGCAGCAGCAGCAACGCTTTCCAGCTCCTCTTATCCCATTTTTTATTTTCATTTTTATCTCCATCCAAGGTCGGCTTACACGCCCAACGTTCGAGACATCGACTTCAGGGTTCTGCTGCGATTCCCTCAGAAAGTGAAGAACCAAGGAACCGCAGACTTCCTCCCGTTCAAGCCCAGATATCAGTGGGACTGGCACAGCTGTCACCAGTGAGTTTAATGTAGAAATAAGAGACGTCGCATCCTTTTGTTTATAGATGGTCGGATCAGTGCTGCTCCGTTCTGATCTGACGAACCAGGAAAGCATCACCACAACCCCAAAATACAGTCATAACAATAAAATGGCGTCACTAAAGGCATTCCTGAGGCCTGCCAGAAGAAATAAAACGTTATTTTCAGTTCAGCTTAATCTTGTTTTACATCCTCAGGCATTTCCACAGCATGGACGCCTTCAGCAACTACGACCTGCTGGACATCGTGACGGGACGTAAAGTGGCTGAGGGACACAAGGCGAGTTTCTGCCTGGAGGACACGGGCTGCGACCCGGGATTCAGACGACGCTACGCCTGCACGTCTCACACGCAGGTAGAGCTGGAAATGAAGTGTGAGCCAAGACTTTATAGCTGTTATGATTTTCCTTCAAACATACAAGTCCAGGTGGGCCTGTTGGTCACTGTAAACGGACCTCCAGCTGCCGCCGAGCAGAGTTTCTGTTCAGCAAGAGAGTATTTGGTAAAACCTGTCAAAAAATCTGCCTTTTCCAGAAAGTACTTAAGTAGGATTTTGTTCTATTTGCTCAGAAAGGAATAAAAAAACCTTCTGAAACTATTCACAATAAGCAATTAATCATGTTAAATTAAAATGAGCTTGATGATTAATATTTTTTTGAAGGGATATTTTGTTTGTAGACTTCATAATCCATTTTACTTATGGTTTCAGTAGTGTGTGGTTTTTATTTATTGTTTATGAAATATCTGCCAGTTTCAGTGTTGAGTTCTTTACAAAAAGTTACATTTATTCGTCTTTGAGAGGGCAAACATGTATTATTGTTGAAAATGGTTTCAAAACAATATTATAATTTATTGTAATAATTACTGGGACAATTTATCAATTGACAGGCCCTTAAACTTTTACACCTTTTAACACCTTACCACCACATAGATGTTTTTCACTGTGGTTTTTGTGATTACAAAATAGTTACAGTCAAACTCCAGACATGATCCAGTTGAAAACTTATGGCTAAGCTTGAAAATGAACTCTTTTATACCTAAGTTTCAAATTTCCGCTTGCATATTCTTGCTTATTTTAATTGTATGCAGTTCTTTAAAGTTCTTTAAATGTCATGTTTGCTCCCTGCTACAGCCGGAGTGAAATTACCGTAATAACCCCATGTTGGCTGAAAAGCGCAACGTCTCCCCTCTCAGAAACTGTTAGAATTTTTTAGATAGCGCAAAGTGTAGCAGAATTACGGTAATGCTAATTTGACTGGATTCCCGCCGCTACATTCGGTCTGGAAGGGTTAAAGTTTACAGACTCGGTTTGCGCTGGTTTGGATGAAGAATAGAAATAAAATTCACCCTCTAAGTGCAAGACAAGTTGAGAGAAAAACCTTAAAGACTTGCAGCGGTAACTGCACAAAACCTGATTCTATAAAAGTATTAATGGGCGGGGAGCTGGAGGCTACAAATGGATGCCACATATTTCAAATTCTGATTTGTAAAAATTCAAGAAACTTTGTGTAATTTTCCCTTTACTTCACAGTTGCATCGTCTTGGTCTATGGCATGAAATTCAATAAAATACACTATTCATTGGCACGAATAGTTATATTTCTATTATTCCGTCAAATTTAGTTTTATTTTAAAATATTTTTTCGTCACAAAACTTTATTGTATTTGTTATATTCAACTCTGAGTTGAGTTTGTGTAACCGGACAAAAATACAAACTTGACAAAAATAGAGTAGTCAGAGTTTTGATATTTGAAATTTGTTTTTAAAAATTATTAATTTATTAATTAACTTTGCTGTAAGTGCAACAGAATTAGTCAATAACTTGATTTTTCATTTGTTATTCCTGATAAATTTGTCTTGCTAAAAATTATCAGAAGTTATACAAAACTAAGTTAATATGACTTAACTACAAAAATGATATCAGTAAATACAACCAACACAAAACTTTAAATAAAGACAGTCATAATAAAAAGATAAATTAATCTTTCATCAAGAAGAAATACACACTCACAGTTTTAAAGAGTGGATGTGTTTGTGTTTTCAGGGGCTGAGTCCAGGTTGCCATGACACTTACGCCGCCAACATCGACTGCCAGTGGATCGACATCACCGACGTTCCTCCAGGAAATTACATCCTACAGGTTTACGATTCATTCTCCTGATTCATGATTTCATTTTGGCACAGCAGAACTCCCAACGTCAAAAATGTTCCTGCAGATTCGCCAAGTTTTCGCTATTTTGTTTGTTTTCTTCAGGTTACAGTGAATCCCAATTTCCACGTCCTGGAATCAGATTTCACCAACAACGTTGTGAGGTGTGACGTCATATACACAGGCGTTTATGTTCAGACTCGTGGCTGTCGAATAGCAAGGTACCAATACGCACTTTAAGAACCTTTTAATAATCAGTTTGTGTAGCTACACACTTCGTTGTTCTGTTACAGATATTGTGGTAAAACCTGATTAACATGAAATTAATGTGAAACTTGTGTCCACTTCCCAATCATCTATGAGATAAAATAATTTAAAGGCAGTTCTCCCTCATTATTCCATCCACTTTGAGCAGCACCAGTCCTGAAAGACGCCCCACAGCATGACACTGTCAACACCATGCCTTATGATCATTTCTTGGCTGAGCTGTCCTGTTATTGTGGTCAATGTCTTTCTGATATGAATATAAAACGTTTCATCAGAAGTAATGCCGTTTCTCCATGTGAGCATTTGATCATTTTAATCAAGTCAGGAGTTGAGTTTGAAGGAGGTTGTGTCAATCCGATGTGACTTACAGAGATATTCCAGCACTTTCAACTTCATGAGCATTGACTTTTCCTTAATTATCTGTGAATGTTCAAACAAATTCACTTTTATCTGAGCTGGACAATTTGTGGTTTCTTCTGAAACTAATTAGTCACAGAAAAACTTGGACTTATGTCTGAACATAGATTTTGGTTTGATCTGCTGTTTGGAAATTATTCTGAGTATTTGCTAATCCAACAAATGCGGGCAAATAAATCATTGTTTGCTTAATGTTCTGCAGCAGTGAACAGGTCATGTCTTTGTGAAGAAAGAAGATCTTAAGCATAATTTGTGAAATGACCTTTGCATAGATTTTACAGAAATTCTTCTATAAATTGTAGTTTCTGCAAACGATAATATTGTTTTTACACTAATGGTTGCAGAACAGAAAAAAAAAATCAGTATAGCCCATCATTCATATAATACTTTTACCCATAATATACATGTAAGCCCCAGTTTGTCCATACATTTATCATATCTTTCTTTTTTTCAGGGTTTAAATATTCCTAAACTCCTGCAGCAGAACGTCGCCTCCTGTATTCTGAAAAAAGCAACTGGTGAAGTTTGTTACAGATTTAAATGGAAAAAGTTGCATTTCTTGGTCATTTCTGTAAAATAGTGTGAATGAAACTAGAGATTTAATAAGAATTACTTGATTATGTAAAATCAGCAAGTACTGTTGCTTTGAGAAGCGTCGCCTAGCTTTCAATTGAGGCTTTCAATCTTTGTTTTGTTGTCGTTTCTCAGCTCTGTTCTTGTTGTGCGCTGCTCTGTCCTGTCTGTGTCCGCAGGGTTCGTTGTATATTTTAACAATAAAACTCCTGGAAAGTTTTAAAACCAACAGCATTTTTGGTCAGGCTCCATCTTTCAGGCTGGACGGCCGTCAAGTGAACGTTGTTTAGTCTGAACCCAACTCTGGGGAAAACAATCTCAGAAACCTCGAAGATCTGTCCCGAGTTATGTAGTTTGGTTTATTTAAAAAGCTGCACGCAGCGGGATACTGAAACAACTGTCAAGTGTTAATTCTGGCAACTGTTCCACAAACATGGCAACCTCATGGTGGATGTGGGCTCGACCAAAAGTAGCTGTGATAATGAAGGAATGTCCGGTTTAAACAGAACAACCAAATATTTTCAGGGAACATCAGATTTGTTCCCCATAACACATGAAACACTGATAATCCTTAGCCTTTTCCTTCAACCCCGCTTGATTTGTTATTTACAAGCGCATATTGGAGGCAGAAATTTACCTACACCCATCGTTTGCATGCATGTAATTAATTTGGGCTTTTAATAATTAATTAGAAATATTCTCTTTCCAGTTGTTCTCTTCAACAAAAACACTGGTGCTCCAGTTCTACTAAAACCTTGTTGGTTTGGATCGTTCCTAAACATTATGACAAAATTGACAAATTGACATTAAAAATCTTTGTTGATATTTTGCAGCTCTGAAAAAAACCTCACAATTTCGCAATTGCAGTGTTGCCATTAAATAAAAAAATTAACTAAAATCACAGGATAAGTCATTGGAAAACATTTTGCACCATCATCTTCCAACTACTTCCTGTTGTCTTTGTTTTTTCAACCAGTTACATCTGATTGTTGATCAGATCATCCTAGTCCAAAAACTTTTTATTGAGAAACATGAGGTTTTTTTCTTAATTGTTGTGTTTCCATTAAGAAAATTAATATTTGTAGTTTCAATTTTCACAATTTTATGGAAATGGAGTTAGCGATAGTTTGGATCAGATGGTTGATTGAACACAGTTGCATGTTAGAACATGATCCTTAACACACAACTGACTGGAGTTATTTTTAACTGCTTAATTAATTTTAATTTAGACTAAAATGAATCCTAAAAGTCAACCTGACCACAGCTCTACTGAAGATCTAAGAACTGGGTTAAAAACCAGAATAAAAGTGGATAAATGTCCACACAGAACTGCACAAAAAGCTTGTTGAAGGCTACAAAAAGAGTGTTGTCAGGTTCTAGTTTCATGGGGCGCAATTATCAACCAAAACATGTGCATCTAAAAACTTTTTTAAAATTTTAAATCTAAGTTTTTTGTATATTATTACATCCTGAGGCTGTAAAGTGGTGCAGTTTGTGAAGACAATGAGTTGATGTTTTTCTCCTGGAAAAAGAACTGTTCAAATCTATCTTTAAGAGCCTCAAATTAATATGAACTGTTTAGTCAGAGTAAAATTCCCGACCTTAAATACGTGTGTTCATGTGTATTAGAACAAATATGAGTTTTTGTCAACTTTATTTTAACAAAATATTGTTGAGAATTTATTCCGGTTGGATTTAAATCAACGCATTTTGTTGAGTGACAGCAACATTTCTAAAGGAAATCTAAATCGCCTCCATTTTTATGTGAAATCTTCTTTATTTGCAATAAATATTGTGTTTTAATATAAAAATGAAAATAATTGTATGTTACTGCAGCATCCTGTGGTGCAAGAACGTCTTTTTCCCACTGTCGGGTGAGCGGAGGAGCTCTGCTTTGATGGATGTGGTTGAGCAGCTTGTGGCCTCAAACACAAACAGAGCTGCAATCAAACACCGATGGCATGTTTGCCGACAGATCTCTGTGAAGGCACAATAACGAGATCTCGTGTTTCTGTGTCACTTTTACTGAAACATGTCCAGGGAGGAATGAACAGAGGCCATTTGTTACTGTCCTCCCTGTTGCATTGTTAAAGAAAAAGTCGATTTCTTTATTCTAATTCAACACATGCTTTCGTCATCACTTTGTAGAAGGTTCAAGTAAGATAAATGCTGGAGGATGTACATAAAGTATTTCACCAGCATAGTGTTTGAGTTCAGTTTTAGCTTTAGAAACCAGGACATTTTAGTTGCCAGGCTCCTTCCCTGCCTCAATAGATTGTGTAAGCCACAAAATATGTTTGGAAATCCCCCCTACTCCAATTATCCATCTCCATTCCTGTTGGTCTTGGACTTCTGGAGATAATATTTACAGACAGGGATCTTTCCAGCAGCTGATTTCAGCTATAAAAGCCTAAAGCTGAGATTGATGTGCTTGACTAAATAAATATCAGAGTTCAGAAATGTGCTAAGAGCTCATCAGGGTTGTACTTGAGAACGAAACTGTTTTCTTTGTTACTAATGTTGGCTGAATAAACACCTACAGCTTCTTGAAGTTTCTGCAATAAAATGTGCATTAGGAACAATCCAGTTGTAATGGGGCCGGCATCCTGCGTTTTTTAGTTTTTATCCCTGGTTCAACACACCTGGATCAAATGATGCTTCATTAGCAGACGACCTTTGACTGAATCAGAGGTAAAAATCATTCCTGAAAGGAAAATTTGAGAAAAATGGCGGAAACAGTGGGAAGATTATTCAAAAGAGAGATTGTTCTTTAACAATTCAAAGAACCAATTGAATTGTATTGTTCTTTGAATTTAAACTAATTTGTTCAAATTAAAATTGCTTGTGTTTTCTTTTTTAAGAAAAAGAAAGACAGAACATAATAAGGAGGCTCAAAATGGAAAAGAAATGTATAATTTTATAAATAACTTTTTCTAAAAAATAAGACTTCATAATTTTGAAAAGTTTCTAGCACATAAACCACCATAAATAGTCATTTTGAGACTAATTTTGTATATGTTCTACAAAGAACATGAATATTTTAAAGTCTTTCTCATAAATTTTGGCACTGCTCAGAAATTCTCTTGTTTTTTCTAGAAAATTTCAGAATTTTCTGACAGACATTTACCATTCCTTTTTAGACATCTACAATGGCCATAAAATGATTTAAGTATTTTAGTTTCCAAAACTGCAAATATTATTTATTGATTGATTTTTACAACGTTATATGCGTTCTACGAAGAAATCCACAGAAAAATCGACAAATTTCTGAGTCGCAGGCTGATGACGTAATACCGACGTCACCTTGGCCCGTTTATTTCTGTTGATCCAGCTTCAAGATGCCTAAAGTCCGCGTCCTTTACGGTTTTACCAACCGTTTTAATACTAAGAAGGATAAACGTTGGAAGGTAGTTGGTCACAAGGGAGTTCATTTAAAACAAACAAACAAAAAAACATACCGAAAAAAGACGAGAAAAGTGCATCAACAATCTACAGCTAAAAACAAGAGCAATGCCAGAGTTTGCATACTACTTTCCAGTTTCTAATAGGTAAGTATAGCATTTTCAGATATTTTATTGGAAAGTTACTTAGACAAGCTTTAAGGTAAGATATGTGCCATATTTTTAATGATTGACTTACATTATGTAAATGTAGCATGATTCAACATTAACTTACAACTCCAGCATGAATTTGGGTAAGCTAAATAAATTATTTACCAGGAGATTCAAGCATATAGAGCTAACACGGGCTAGTTCGTTGTTAGCATTGCGATGTTGTTATCATAAACTAATTACTCAAAATAACACAAGTCGCCCATAACTCACCCAGCAGAAACAAGTTAACAGATATAATGCTTCTCTTAATCCTAAATGTCGTCCAGCACCAGGTATTAGTTAATGTCGATATGGATCATATCCATATCGTCTTATTATATGAGTTGCCCCATAAGGGTAACTCCTCGTGCGGATATGAAGTTATAAAGGGTTAGAGTCCTTGTTAAACAGAGATTTAACTAAAGGCTATGAAGGTTAGAGTCCTTGTTATCAGAGATTTAACTAAAGGCTACAGGGTTAGAGTCCCAATTGACAGAGTTTCAACTAAAGGCAAAAGGTTAGAGCTCTTGGAGCCCCCTTACTTTAAGGAGACCCCATAAGGGTAACTCCTAGTGTGGATAAGGAGTCCTTGACAAATGGCGGATTGACTAAAGAAGTTTAAAAGGTTTGAGTCTTTGTCAAATGGTGGTTTGACTAAAAATCTTTTAAATGTTAAAGTTTTTATTTTTACTTTTTAATTTCTTTTTATTTCTCTTTCCCACTGTTTTTTTTTATCTCTTTGTCTTTCTCACCGTTTATTCAATGTCACATGCTGTTTTTATTTTAATTATATAAAGCACTTTGAAATGCCTTGCTGCTGAAATGTGCTATACAAATAAAATTTGATTGATTGATTTGATATCCTAAATATATGCAAATTTTTTCAAGTTTCTTCATCCGTATCAGCCCATTTAGGGCAGTAGCGTACTTGTGGTCCATTTTGCTCTATTTTGAAATGAATAAATCCACTTCCTGACCTCCATCTGAATTTCGCCGTCATCCGAGTCGCATTTGAAACCCAGCAATACAGGAATCCTCAGTAATGTAGCTTGGATTGATTGAATTGGCTTAAAATGCAGTGAAAAGATTTTTAGCGTATTTTCTTAGCTAAGATTATAATTTTAATATTAATTTTCACTCTCCACGTCGCTTTTGCCAGTTTACATCCAATGTCCAGGGATCTGTTTAAATCTGAGTGAGAACGGTTTGTTCTTTTTCAGACCAATACGTCATTTCAAACAAGCCGTGCTGTGAAGAAGACAATACCTGTTTGCTCAGCTGTGCAGCTTCATGTCAACATCTGGAGACGATCCTTTGGCACTGAAAAGCCAGAAGGAAAAAAATACTAGTCTGGTATCTTTTATTTGGCTGGAGAACGTATATTCCAGTGTACAGGGAGGTAAAGAAAGGGAGGCTGTGCCATATGTATTTAACGTACACTGAGTGGAAACCAGAGGAGCTTTCCAGGTGTTGTAGTGTTTGCAGAGGTTACAGAGGGCAGGGTTTGGTATTTGGAGGTTGTATTTCAACAAAGCCGGGCCGCTTGACAGCGGGCGAGAAAAGGGAAACGTCCTCAGCCTCCAGAGAGCATCGGCAGGTTGGTTTAAGCGCAGAGAGGAGAAATTCCTCAGCAGCTCTGTAATCCTGCTGAGATTATTCAGGACATCTTGGGGGTCATCCGACGGCCCAGGGGAGACGGAGAGCAACACACACTTCCTCACGTCGGAGTCCTTACACAACAAGCAGACACACACTTCTTCCAGCGAAGCCAGAGACAAAACAGTTGAGTCATCTTTGAGTGGGACTGGCGATGGATTGGGTTTTTCTTTCTCTCAAAGTGGGTGGTATCATAACTTGGGTGGTATTTGGAGGGATTTCTGCTTCTCTTGACTCAACATGTTCTTCATCTCTTCTAGTGATTGTGGCCACAACATAAAAGTTGTTTTGATTAAACAAATGAAACCTTGCTTGAACATAGAAAACCCTTCTTTTTGAGATCTGGTTCCTAATACTAATAAATGAAAAGAGATGACAGAATAAAGTTTATTAATGTTTAAAGTGTCCATGATTAGTTGTAACAACAGATTTTATTTGAGAAATATTTATTTTAGATGTAAAAACAATACAGTGATAACACTGTAGGCCGTTTAGGTTTTATAAATTTGGATACAAACTTTGCCATGTTGTTCATGCTACAATGCATTCTGGGTAAATGATGTTTAATTGTCCAACTGTTCTAGCCCTGACCAGCCAAAACAGCGATGAGTAACATCGTGAAACCTTTTTAATTTGAACCAGAGTGTTGAAATCGACGGGAGGGTAGAAATCAGAAGAGGTGATGATAAGGAGGAGGACGAAATGGAGGAAGAGGACACAGTTGGTCATTGGAGCTGGTGTTTGAATGACAGCACCGCTGGTTGGACTGTGTCATCCGGTCAGTACTTCTATGGGTCTGTCCGGTCCAATGTTCGTCTGGGGCAACAGTAGTGCCGCCGATGGTACTATTGCAGACCTCCATTAGCATTTAAAAGAGCCTCCAGTGCTGACAGTCTGATCTCCCAGCGTTTTTTGTTCCGGCGGCCTCAAGAGTTTAGGCGTATTGTGGATAAATTCTGTCTGCACTGATGTGTTTTTAACTTACTAATACAACGATCATCTGTTAGGGCCTTCGTCAGTTTTGCTCATACAAAAAACTAAGTCTTCTGGAGAGAAATGTTGAGATCACAGATTAGATCCTTCAGAAGCTCTGTTCGGCTCCGACGCTCTCACACTACGCTCTTCTTCTTTTTGTTGTGTTGTAGGCATCCAGATTCACCTCTGATATTTTTACTTTATTTTAAATTATAGCCAACAGTGACACAGTGTGACATTATCTAAAATTACACCTGCCAAAGACAATATGATAAACTCAGGTAAAGTCAGCCTTTCTGTGTTTACTCTAGATTCCAGTACAGAATGAACCAGTATTCTGTACTTCATTTTTAAACCTCCATGGGTGAAAAATCTAACAACAAGTATATATTTTTGAAGTAATTATGATCTTTGCTGTATCGCAGCAATTTTTTTAGTTGGCATGAAAGACATGACCATGTTGTTGGCCAACATGGTCAACTAATCTTGGATCCCTTTGATGAGGAAACATCTGGCATTGCTGATAGAAAGGTGAAAATTAAACTGATGACAAAGAAGCAGTGAATCACATATTATTTGATGTTTCATGAGTGAATAAGAAGATATTAGTAAGTATCGTCCTTGATTTGACTCTGGTTCATTCCACCAGTATTTACAAAAAAAGCAATGTTTATGCTCCGTCTCACAAGATTCATTACCCCAAATGGTGAGGAGACTCAGACTTGGACAGCAGATCAAGACATGACCTTTCTCAAAACCAGAGAGGCTGTGGAGCTCCAGACATTACCTAAGACTCTGTTTCTTCATGGGTCGATGCTTTTCTTTTTGTTTAACATTGTATTAATGCAGCAAATGTGTCTGAGCAGAAAATATGCCTTTTCTGAATGAAACAAGGTCTACAAAAGAATGTGTCGATCTCATAATATAAAGTGATTATTTGTACCCTTATTGAAAGCATGGAAAAAGGACTGAAAAAGTTGAGACATTTTTTAATCTGATAACCTTTTAAAGAGTCTTAATCAATGATTTTTCAGGCTTATTCACATGCAGCTCTGCAAATTTATGTACAAAAATGCCTTTTCCACCCACAAAAAGGCCAGGGATTTGGCCAAAGAGGTTGGGGACCTGGCCAGTCAGGGGCGTGGTTACCGAGGTTAGGGGCGGGGCCACTTGCTACCCTTCAAATCCGATTGGCCAGCACCAACACTTTAATATCACATTGTACATGGATTACAGTTTTGTCCACACTTAATGTGGATCCTAATCCTTTTTGCTGTTTTCAACTGCCATTAATATTTTCTTTTTGTTTACTCTTTCAAGTTTTAAAATTGGAATATTACATATTAACATTTACATGTACATAAATGAGATTATGGCCAAAGTGGATTATGTTTATCTTTAGTCCCGTTAGCAGGTTGATTAAATATGATGTTTAAAAAGAAAAGGCAAAAAAAACGTTACACTACTGCACACAAAAACTCATTTGCAATTTGTCATTTATAATGGTTAAGTTGATAAGTTAAATAGATTGTGCTAAACAGAAAGTAGAGCTCTGTACAGTTAAGCAACCCTAAGCTAGACAGGCTAATCATGTCACTGGTAAAATTAGCTTGTAACAAATAAATCTACTTTATAGTTTTCATTTGCTTTTTGTTTTGGTAAATAAATAGTTCTGTTATTCAAGGTCTGGCTAACTGTTCACTTCAATATAAACTTTAGCGCATTTAGATTAAATTGCTATTTTAGAGTGCCACATTTCTACAGTTTATCCCCCTGCCTGACATTAAAAAATCTGGACATACCCCTTATTATACTTACTAAATAAAACTAAAAAATTTTCATTGTGAAATCATGCTACATCAGTAAAGTATTTAATGATTTAGGATTGATTTATCCGTAAGTTTGGAGGGTTTGGATAGGTGCTCTTTCTATATTTATAGCAACATTTTTAATTATGAATGTTGACAAGTGCCCTCATCAAGCTAACTGCAACTTTGTGTCACATTGAGCCACAACAGAATTATTCACAGTTGATGAAGATCAAATGAACCGTCGCTGCATCTCTTGGTGCCTTAAAGGGATCTTAAAAGAGATCCTTAAAGGGGTGGGACAATTTTTAAACGGAGCAACCATGGTTGTACTTCGCTGGAGGTAGCGCGCTCCAGCAGCAGCCGCTCGAATAAAGAGCGTGGCGAAATTCTCAAAAAAGATTTAAACAAACGGCGAGACCAATGGCGGCTCAGCTGTTCTTGGACCACACACCACCGATGAAGATGCATTTCAGCAGTTTGAGCAAAAGCGCTCCTCCTTCAGAGGACATATTAAGAACTTCTCATACACGGAGGTGATGTAATGCTGGTGTCATCTGTTTATTTGATTTGCAAACATGAGACATTCAGTAATCAATTATGTATTTCTAAAATAAGTGAGATGTCTGATTTGTGTGGCAAAAGTGCAGGAAATTTCATTTTATTGCAATTCAGTCTCTGCTCTTCAAATTCCTGTAGCAGAAAGAAAAACAGTCTCATGTAAGAAAATAGCTTTATAGCTTCATAGATGATATCTTTTTTTTTTACAGTACACTCTACTTCAAGCAACATCCTTACTGGAAACTGCATAAAAATAGATCTTTGTGGGACGAAAACAGTAAAAGTAAATAAATTCTATCATGAAAATACATCTTTTTGTTTCAGTTGATGGATGTTTTGCATTTCATTTCTGTTTGTACTAGCTATACGTCTCCAGGTAAACTTTTTGAGAGATTTGAGAGCCTCATGCTCTCATGCGACAGCAGCAGGTCAACGCTCGACTTCGGGGGAGTTTTTCCCTGTGAAAACATCCCCACCTTCAGGCCGTGCTCCGTTTCCACCACCTTGTTTCAGCAGCATCTACCAAAAAAACACCCAGAAATCAAAAAACGTCAGAACAAACAGTTTAAAGTGAGAGCGTAGCAGTGGCTCAGAAAGCTCAAACTCCCTGTTCAAACATGGTTTTTAATTCACAGTCTGTGCTTTTTTTTTCAAGGTTTTTCCAGCAACATCATTCAGTGGCAAAACCACTCAGCCTTTTACTGAAAGGGAGACACTGTGTGTCCTTGTGAGTCACGTCAGCTTGCTGTGACGCAGGTTTTTGTCAAACTTGTCAAAAGTTTGTGCATTTGTTCTTTCTGATTTTATGACACCCGCTGCACCTTTTGCAAG
Organism: Micropoecilia bifurca; assembly: GCA_903067075.1. Taxonomy (NCBI): domain Eukaryota; kingdom Metazoa; phylum Chordata; class Actinopteri; order Cyprinodontiformes; family Poeciliidae; genus Micropoecilia; species Micropoecilia bifurca. The sequence continues at coordinate 34,050 of CAEGAF010112114.1, forward strand.
GACGAATGTGGGAAACTTGAGATGTTAAGTTCACATCTTATCATTTACAAGTAAAATTAACCTTCTGGTCATGACTGATGCACAAAAGAGTTTTTTCTTCACTGTTTATTTACTTTTTTTGGCTCGTAAGAGGCTGCAAACAGCATAAAATAAGTAAGAATATCTTCAACATTGATTTCAAAAGGCAGGAATTTTACTTGCAGCAATATGAAAGATTATTTTAATCTGCCACATATAACACAAATATTCCTGACAGCATAATGTTTAAAACATTGTAAAGCAATCCTTATCACTTCCAATGAATTAGTTATTTTTAACTGTTTTCCAAAATGATTCATAACCCCTGAACCTTTCCAGATCTTATTATGTTAAAACTGGAAATTTAAATATATTTAACTTAAATTTTATACAGCTTTAAGTGTTTTTCAATGTAGAAAATATACTTTTTATTGAAAAAAATGTAAAAATTTGCCTGACTTCAGAAGAAAATTAAACTTTGGGAGGGGACTGAAGGATTCATTGTTCTGAACTATCCCCATTAAATAGTTCAGATCATTATATTTGAATGGCCTAGTCAAAGTCAAACATAAATGAAAGATCCTCAAGGAAGACTTAAACAGTGAGATTCACAATTGCTTTCCATCCAGTGTGACTGAGATAGTCATGTTGCAAAAAAAAAAAATCAATTTCTTGTTGAAATTTCAACTAGAAATTTATTTTGGGCAGATGTTAAATCTACACAAATGCAGATGTAATATCAACAAAAGATGATTAATTAGAAAAGCTAAATACAATTCCAAATAGCACTTTTCATATTTTATTGTTAAAAATATTTTAAAATACGAGTCAGTTTCCTTCTGTTTCTCAGTGACGCACCACTGTGTGTTATCATGTGTTATCCCAATAAAACAAAACAAAGTCTGTGGTTTAAACATATGAAAAGGTTCAGGGTGTGTGAATATTTTTACAAAGCACTGAAAAAGCCAAACAATAAAAAAAATGTTTTGACAATTTATAAATCAGATTGTCATACTCACTTAACAAATTTCAATGTATTCATTTTAATTACCATTCTATTTAGAAATTATGTTTTTATCCAAGAATTTATTATGACACTAGCAAATTAGTTTTCAGATTTAGTTTTATTTTTGCTGCTGGTAACTCATGTCTGAGAGTGGACCTGAAGAGTTTAAATCCGATTATTGTGATTTTAAAAGCCGCACCAGGTACGTAAACTGAGCGAAATAACAGCAATTTCTATTACCACGACAAAAAAAAATTCATCATATGTAAGATAATATACAAATCTTCAATTATTTAATTAATCTTTGCAAATTAGGGTTACAGTGTGCATCATATTTTAATTCATTCATTTCTGTTTCTTTGATGCCCACTCGGAGGCCGGCGATCACACAAAAGGACTCTAATGGGAATTTTTATTTAACAATAAAGAAAAGGGGACCAAGAGACAACTTGCAGTGCAGGGCTCGGTTGCTTAGCAATGTCTTGCACTAGTCGCTTTAACATTGAACCTGCTTTGGGTGATTAATTTAGATGATTCATGCTTGCAAAGCAACAACAGCAGGGAGGGTTTAGAGGCGCTTTGGTGACAAAAGGAGAGCAATAAACAGAGGAGCTGGTGTTATTTAAATACGTAAAACCCGAGAAAAGCTGAAACATTGCAAAGCTCCAGCTTGAGTCTGTAACCTTGAACGAATAAAACCCAGAGCTGCAGGTTTTATGTTTATAACGACCGCTCAGACGTACGAAGAGTTTGACTTACTCTGCTCTGTCACATGGCTCAGGGAGTTTAGTGATTAAAACCAGACTCCTGCAGTTTGCAGAAGCCAGAAAAATAGATTGCAGTTACAGATATTCTTCACAAGAGGGAAGTACAGAAGCATGCACCTCAGCCTGTGCAGCATTGGTAAAGGTAGACCCACATGAGGAGGACTGAAATGAAGGTTTAAGTCAAGTTTTCACCTTTGGTATGAAAACACTTTTGCAACTATGTTCACATTCAGTCAAACCAAATGTGAAAGTGAGAGAAAAAGAAACTAAATTTCCCTGTCTCTTACCCAATTCTGAGTCATGCAGTAAATATACCAATGCTTCCTTTTGTGTCACGAGAGGAGTGTGAGGCAAGTTTGGGGTTTTCCATTTTAAAAAGAAAAAAAAACAATTCCTGCTAAATCTTATTTTCCTGAAAGCATGACTGCTAGAAATAGATGTCTGCTCTGTCAATGTCTCTGTCTTCATGCCCAACAGATTCAAGCTAATTAGCTAAAACATAGCAAACACAAGGCAACCTGTTTGCACCGTTTACTTGAACATTTTCTCTTAATATCCCATTAGAACGACAAACCTTCATGTAGTTTTATCTGACAGACCATTAAAAGGTGGTGGATAATGCAGGGTTTTATTTTTCTGAATTTTTAAATCTAAAAATGTTGCCCATTTGTATTGAATTTCTTTACACTAATCTCTAAATAAAATCAACCATTTCTCTCGGAGGCAGCGCTAGACTGGTGCATTTGTTTTGGTTGTATTTACCCATAATTCCCTGTGACATAGTTTTTTCTGCTTTGGGAGCGGCCTTTAGTCCGTTTGGCATACAGATATGCATTCAAAGCATGCCAAAGTTCACTCTAATCAAAGCGAGACGTAGGTTTTTAGGCAGGCCAGAGTTCGCCTTTTTGGTTTAGAGTTCAACTGCGCATTCACACCTCCCCAAATGAACCAGACTTTATAAATAAACAAACTAGAGTTCAATTAAAGTGGGCTAAACAGGCCTGATGCAAGTGCAACTCCAAGTTTAATTTTGGGTCATTATCTTGAACCATCAAACTCTGTTTAATTCACACTCTGGTTGCTTGTTAAGATTAGAATGATTCTTTGGATCTAAACACATGGAAGGGATTTAAATTTAGCATGTAAAGACACTTTCCAACTGAGCCTGAGCTATTTTGGGTGCGTTCACACTCCAGCCTGAAGTGACTCAATTCCGATTTTTTGGCAATTCCGATTCTTTTGCCAGCCGTTCACACTGCCAGTAAATGCGACCTGTATGCGTTCTGCAGTGTAAACGGGCAAACGACCTGAAAGTGTCCCGCATTCGCAGTAGAGGGCGCCATAGCGTCAGCGTTCTCAGTGTTCTGCCAACTGCCATAAAAAGAAGAGCTCAGTGTTTGCGGAAGTAAACATGGAGGCTAACGGTGGAGCTTAGCTTACATATTTGAAGTTGTTGTCCGGCCGGAGCAACATATTAACAACTTGATCCTCATATAGTCGTCATGATTGGTGTTTTTCTTTCCGCTTCTGTGTATCAGGACGCAGAATAGTGAGATTTGTTGAGAAACAATGACCTTCAGTTCGGATGAATGAAACCTGGACATTAGATCGCATTTTAATCGGATACGTATCGGATATGTGTCACATTCTATAAAGAATCCGACCTGAGCTGTTCACACTGCCATGAAAAGGTAGGATACAGGTCGCATTACGTCAAAAAAATCGGAATTGTGTCACTTCAGGCTGCAGTGTGAACGCAGCCTTTGTAATGAAGAGTAAGCAAGAAGTTTGAAAAAGCATTGACACGTAGCCAGATATCTGGGAAACCAAATATATCATTATGTGTTTTGACCTATTAATATAATTAAACAAGATGATTTATATAAATCCCGGTCAAAGTGGAGATTTAAAAATACTCCATATTTGTGTTTGCGTGTGTATATGGGAAAACTGAGATTTCGGGACCAGTGCATTAGAGTCTACAACAAATAAAGCACCAATATATCCAGACACTTAATTTGACATGATTCCCAATCGACACTGTCTTGTGTTTTAATAGTTTTATATTCTAATATGCTATTTAGAAGTAGTCCAACCTAAATAGCCGCCACACAAATAAACTTTTTGGTGCCGTGTTCAAGTCCTAACAGGAAGTTGTTTGTTTTGAAGCAATCTGATTGGCTGACTTAGATTTGCGCTACACTTTGAAGTTTGAGGTTGTAATTTGGAAAAACGTGAAAAAAGTCAAACAGGTGTGAATACTTTTTCAATTTGCTGCAATAAAGTGACAAAGTCTTAATATAGGAGTTTTGCCTTCCTGAGAGAAAATCATCCAACTCTGCTGTCTGATTATAACCACATGTGTAACATAACTCAGAAATAAATTCCCTGTTGCGCTCGCCAGGCCAGACACATTTTGCAGTGTGGTGAGGACCGGGAAATCATGTGATATCAACAAAAGCAGACATATTACGCCCTCTCCTTCCTCATGCCGCCCACACACAGAGACACACACACACACACACACTTTAAACACACATGTTTTTCTTTTTTTTGTCAAAGAGATGGAACGCTGCTATTCATTTACTGACTTTGAACCCTGCCCTGCCAGTAAACAGAGCAAACGTCATCAGCTGCAGGCACAGACAGAAACATCAACACTGTAAAAGACAAGAGAGGGAGAGAAGGGAAAGACTTACTGTGAATTGTTCCCCTGCCTTGTCCCTTTCTGAGCTCTGCTCTCCACGGCTGGGCCTCCTGTGCCAGTGGGGGTCTTCCACCAACCCACCCACCCCCCGCCTCCTTTACACCATGCTGGTGCTCTGGGGTCCTCTAGCAGGGTAGGCAGGGGTCCGAACGGGCTTCAGCGGCGGGTATGGGGCCTTCCCACACCGGCCATTTTGAGGGTAAGGTGGCGGCTTTTGAGTTCTTGCACTGGAAGTGCTGTTGCCTATGATGACTGTAGGGTCAAGGGTGTGTGGGTGAGGTTCTGGACGAATCGGGCCGTTGTGGTTTGAATCTCCTGCGAGTTTCAGGTGAGGCAGGTGGCCGTTTGCGCTCGGCTTTTTGTGGCTGACTGCTTTCTGGAGACTGGGTGGCGTGAAGTGGCTCGTTTTGACGACGGACGCCATGTGGACGGGAGAGACGGAGTTGGTTCTGAATACAACGTGGTCTTCGTCAACGCCATGCGAGGATACCCGCACCGCAGCGGGCTTGCGAGCGGGTAGAGGGGATAACCTGAAGTCCCCTGAAGACGTGGAATCGTGAAGGTTATTGGTCGACCCCAGAGTGATGCACGGCTCCTCCTCGCTGAGGTCGATATTTGCTGTGAGGCGATCAATCTGCTCAACCACCTTGAATGATAATAGAGGAGGCGGTTATTACCAAACTGCAGAGCAATTTAAAATACCACTGAATTTCTGAGTCACAGTTTTTTTGCAAAGGTTCTCTACATGTTCTTAGAAATGACCCATTATGAATCCTTGAACAAGTTATGATAGCTATAGGCTGAACAAAACACATTCATTACATTTTTTGCACAAAATTGCTCCTAGATGATGAGATTTCAGTCTGATCAGTTCTGCCTTTGAGCTTGTCACTTTAAATCCAAATAAGCTGCTGATGGCCACGGTCCCCCTACTCAACATTTAACTCAGAATTGAAAATGGCTTCAAACATATGCGCAATTCTACAGCCATGCATCTTTTGAAAAGCAGAAGTGGAGACATCAAGAATGCAGCAAGTAGTTTCTGGATGACAAACACTTGTCTTTTCCAGCAGCCATTGCACAATGGTAAAACCAGCTGACCAAATGTGCTAGAGTTCAGCTTGGGTTGCTAGGTAACAGTCTGGAATTTGCTGGGGTTGCTAGGTAACAGCACAGTGCCTGTTGATTGTGACTTAACAATCAGAAGGTTTTTGAAACGGCTCATTTTAAGAATCAGTAGAAACTCAAAAGGAAATTAAAAAAATGTGAAAAAGTTAATTTTGCATAATAAGTCCAGTTTAACAGCTTTTGGTTAATAAATACAACTCTTTAGAAAAGTATCTGTTCTTTTTGAACTTTTAACTTTTACCAAATCTATTTTAATTTAAGTGATAGCCCATCAGAAAGTAGTACATAAATATAACAAAATATTTTTTAGAAATAATTTTAATCCCCACACTGACCTAATGCTTTCTAGACGTTTCTCTGTTTGTTGCATCTAAAAACTGAACTTCTTGTCCACACTGCAGTTTTACCAAGTATTTTTAGTCTAATTTCTACTGCAAATATCTTGGTACACTTGAGATGAAACAAAACTAGCAAGATATACAATCTTGTTTTTAAATAAATAATTTCTTGATATTGATGAAAATGTATTATTTCCACTTGCCCATTAGTTCACTTGTAGGAAAAATTCCATTTATCTGCCGGTGGAACTACTACTTTTTAAAATCAATATTAAAAAAATACTTACTTACTGAAAAGTTACTTGTAAGTTAGTTTTGTCTTATTTCAAGTGTACTAACATGTAACTATCTTGCTACAGATTCTCAATTGGGTTTATGTCTGGACTACGACTAGGCCACTCTACCTCTGTTAGTATCTACATCATTGTTGTCTTTATTAGGATTAGTCAAATATGCATTACTTTGTTTTGGTCTATTTTAGAAAAATCCCAATGAAACATGGAATTTCATTTAATTCAAAAGATACTGTCAGCTTGTGATTAAATACAGAATCATATGGCATTATTAACATTCTGTTTTCTTATTCTGGATTTTGCTCAAAATGATAACAGATTTATACAATTTAAATTATATCTAGACTCGTTCGTGTTCATCTACAGATTTTTAAAAAACACTTCAGGTACAAAAAGTTCAAAAATAAGATGCATAATGTCTTGGATTGCTTTTGAAGCAGGGATCTGTGAAGTAGGTGTGAAATATAATCGGCCTTAAAGCAATTTTATTTGTCATTGCTCAGGGCTAGACAAACAGCTTTTTTTATCCAAGTAAATATTTCTGCTCTAAACTGGGATGCAACCAGTTTCTGTACAACTAACAGATAATTCCTGTTTTGAGAGATTATATTTAACAACCAACCTGCTAAATTGCTAAAGGAAAGTGTCAAAGACTGCTACATGCGTTTTGTAATTATGCACAATTAATTAGCAACAGAAAGACGTATTATACTTTATGTAATTTCTGGAAAGCTTCTTATCCATAGTATTGATATTAGTAGCCATTATTTTACCTGCTAATTAACAGAAGTCATAGCACTCCGAATCAGAATTAAGAATTTAAAAACCCAGAGTAAGGTTAGCAGTTCATCAGACATGGTGTTCTTATGAAACAACCAAAACAACTAAAAAATATCCTCCTTAGAAAAAAAATAATATATCCTGAATTTGGTCGTTTTAACCCTCTTTTTAAATTAATTGCTGTTCCTTTATACCTCTTTGTTGCAGGTTTAGTCATAAAGTTTATGGCTTTACTTGGTACAAAAAGGACCTCTCTTCTAAAAATACACAAAACATGATTTTGTAATTTTTTAAAATTTCACGGATCAATTTGTACCAGCAGAAACAATCTTTTGAAGTAATTTGCAATGATGAAATTTTTTTTTAATATAACTTCATTAAAAGTTGTCAACTAGCAAGGGGTTGCTCAGTTATTTGAGTTTGATCTCCGCTCAAATCCTATATTTGCATTAGCTAGCATGCTGAAACTCGGATTAGAAATATATGCAAATGAATTATGGATGAAAGTCTGCTTTTTATGTTTATTTGTCTCAATAATATGACAAATTGAGTTATGTGCAATGGCTTAATTATACAGATGTGTGTGAAATAGAAGCATAGAAACGAGCAAAATGGCAACATGTTGGCACACGAGCTACCTGTGCTGACTGCTGGTTGTACTCGTCACTCAATCCGAGGAGTAGATGTTTTGATCCGGCCCCTACGGTGTTGGGTTGTTTTTATTTTGCTTTTTCGTGCATTTATCTTTAAAATATAAAAAATGGCTTTAGGAGGATTTAAGAGGGTTTGGATCTCTGCTTGATGTAGAATACAGACTGACTACAGAGCACTGGCATCCCCTCTGGAGATAAAATGAAGCCGTGTCCTTGATTCATTCCACTCATTTCAGCATTTGCAGCTAAAATAAAGTGGCGCCAAAATGCAGCAGGTAGACTTTTTCTCTCTGGAGTCTTCACATTAGCACCGTCACTTTCTACCCATGTTCTGTCATTCTGTTGGCGTCTCTGTAACCACCAGAAGTTTCTGTGTTTATGTGCCTTTGTTTATTCCCATGTCCATAGAATAGCAATTTTATTTTCTGCTTTTTACTATCCTAGCAGTTGTTTTTGAAATAACACTGACCCCCTGTTGAGAAAACGGGGCCAAACTGAGCAAATCTCACCCACAACAAACAGCTAATGTAGTGTTTGCTTGAGCAACTTTCCCCTAGAAAACTTGCTAAGCCCAGGGGTTGTGTGTTAGCGAAGTCATTCCTCCTTCGTCTTTTTTAGTTAAAAATGCTTGAAGTTGACAGGAAATTTGAAAATATCATTTGAAAATTATGTGTTATTAAAAGATTGGAGGATTAATGCCTGAACACCAACTATAAAATCTTAAAAATGTAAACATTTATGAAAAAACTTTAAAAAAACAAGCAATGCTTAGGCTGGTGGGGGCACAAGAAAAGCCTGGTGGCCCGCCAGGCTTATAATACACTGGGGTAAACCAGATATAAATCTGTTGACTTAAGGATATTTTCTTTGCCTAAAATGATGTCATGATTATTTTCTTGCTTAAGGCTAACTTGCTCTTGTGTGAAAAGATTTTCCTATTTTTTCAAACTCTAACCACAGGGGTTTCTGTCAGCTGTCAGCTAAAGTGGCCAAAAATATAGTTTAATTTGGGCCCCACTTCCAGTTACCTCTGTCAATGCACCAATAATGTCTCTGTATGACTGTCAAAACTCAACTGTTAGAAGGTTGTGTATTTAACACCATTTATTTCATGGTTAGCAAACAAAATGAACAACCTGACTCTGCTTTACCCTCCAATTATTAGGATTCAGATTATTTCTAAAATGTTTTCAATCTTATGGTTGGTTTTACAACCACACATGGAAGTGTAATTTATTTAAAGCTCAATTAAAGGTATCATGTGAATAAATGAAGACAGGGCACATGTGGTTAGACCAGGAACATAATGAATATTAGCATAACTATTCACATTGGCAGTTCTAGACCAAATTTACCAGGTTTTGAAGTGTTTTTTCATGGGGACACAAAACAATACTGTAAAAAAACAAAACGGGTCAATATTTAATTTTTTAATATATTAAGAGACCCATAGAAACTGCAGATTAAAAACCCATGATCCAGCAGATGAAAACTGTGATCCATCTCGGTACAACTGAAGCTAGAAACGCCAGACTTTAATTTTTAATTCATTGTTAAAGAAAAACTGCTAAAGTCCATCCATCCATCCATTTTCTTTGCACCCTTGTCCCTTAGAGGGGTCGGGAGGGTTGCTGGTGCCTATCTCCAGCTGACGTTCCG
>CAEGAF010112127.1:0-31032 GCA_903067075.1 Micropoecilia bifurca
AAGTATGACGAGGACCCGACGAGGAACAGAGACAACAGGGGAGGCTAAATACACAAGGGGTAATCAAGAAAACTAGAAACACCTGGGAAACAATTAACGGGGAAGACGCAGAGACAGGACTCATAGGAAACAGGACTACACGGAAACTTCAAAATAAACTCAGAAAAATACAGAACCTGACACATACTGCCTTTGTTCATCACATAAACAGTAAATATTTGCTGCTATGCTTAGATTTAAAGTAACGCTATTTTTATTCTGTTGGTATACTGGAGATCTGATGAACATTACAGAACATTACAGAACTTTAAGTTTCACCTGGACAATGAAGAGTAGACAAACTCAAGAACCTTGGGGGATGGGGGGGAAACTAAAGGAATCAAAAATTTTTTGGAGAACAAGGCCACAGTCTTAGCAAAAAGAGGTCAATAAATAAAAGCATCCAAAGCAAAATATAAAAAAGTGGATTTGAGTAGCTTGATATATGTGAAATGTCTTTGTCACTGTCTTATATCAATCAATCAATCAATCAATCAATCAATCAATCAATATTATGGACCAAAAAGGTCCATAATAAAAAAGGTAAAAACAAAATAAGAGAAAAATAATAGAATAAAAATAAAATAAAAAAATAAATAAAAAAAACATGACATTCACTGAGTCACAAATAAATGATGACACCAATGTTTCCACAATCTTGAGAAAAATCTTTAGAAAAAATACTTCATTTGAGGTTTTTGTAAATTCCCTGACTTCCGTATATTGGCATTTTTTTTCACTTTTTTTTTACTTCCCTCCTATAGTTGATATTACTTCTAAATTCACACAATTACAAGCTGAAACTTGTGTGTGAGCAAGAGAAAAGCTTTGCTGTGTTATCTCTCCACAGAGATTGGGGAGGGATTGACTATTCACTGTGTAACTGTATCACGCAAACAAACTTTATTTTATATTACACCATAAAAATTGAAGTAAAATGTCTTAATTGCAATGAATTATCCATTTTATATAACTCAAAATAATCCAGATAATATCCACATTGTCTGTACCTACTTATAGCTGCAAGGTGTGTGGGGACAAATTACCAGTCCATTACAGGAAAACTCAGAGATGCACCAGAGGACAAACAACCATGCACACACACACACACACACTCAAAAAAAAATAAATGAATGTTTCTCTTGTCCAGATTATATTAATAATGTACATTTATCAACCTTCAGATACAGCTGGTGCTACATCTCTAGACTCCCAAACAGCCTGCTGAAGAAATCAGTTCGACTCTCATGGTCAGCTGTCTGTCCACCTGCCCTTAAGTCTAGTGAACAAAATTACTTAAATAGCTAATTTTAACCAACAACAACAAAAAAAACTTACATAAAACACATAACAGTATATGTTTATGTTGCAGGCTTTTAGAGTAGAGAATATTTTGTTCTGGCTTGCCTGTGATTCCTCTTTTAATCATGTTAAAGTTTTTATTTTTTCTTAAATTTTTGTCAGGAATTAGAAAAACACAGGCTAATCTGTTGCCTGAGTTATGTTGTGTTTGTTGAGAGCTCAAAATGTAGTCAATTAATCTGGGAGGCTGGTGAAAGGAGCAAGCTAGGCTCAGTATCCAACAAATTGTGACAGCCTAACTCTCAAGGCCAGGTGGCATCTTCATTTTGAGAAAGTTCAGAGCCCTCTTATTTATGATTACTGAGACAATCCAAATAGTGTTCTCTATGCAGGAAGAGGAAATGATTACAGAACAACTCTATAATTGACCATAGCAGGCTGTGTTCTTAGTTACTGGATTGCTGATTATTTACAGAAAAATATTGGTTTTTTTTTAATTATTCAAATTAAGAAACCATTGTAATGTGACAAGCTCTGAGATGCTAGAGGAACTATCTCTTGATTAAGTGAGAAATAATGGGAAGTTCTCAAAAAAATTAAGATGTTTTTGTATTGAGGAAAAACATTGCAGACTAAAATAACAGCAACAAGAAATAATAATAAAAAAAAAGCGTTGAAGTGTGATATGGTTTTTGACGACTTAAGGACTTTCAAAACTGAAAGGTTTCCCTTTATCAAGCATTCATTGAAGGAATACTATTCACTTATGAACTCAAACATAAACAAGTCATCCTTGAAGACAAAATTATTTTTAAGATGTTGCAGAGATTGCATTTCTAATGCAATCTATATATTCCAATGGTTGTCATAATACTTATTAGTTGTAACTGTCATGCCAAACACTCATATTCCAGATGATGTCCAAACATGTATAAGTTTATTTTCAAGTGCGACTCCACTTTTTTTTTTTTTCCCTCCAAATTTGCCTCTGAAACATTTGTGTCTAAAAAAAAGCATGCCTCTAAGCCATCCCTCTCATAGAAACACCCTAACCTTTACATATGTGCCAGGGGAAAGAATAAGAGGTGATGGAGTTAAACAGATTTCTTCCTTTTTAAATATGTTTTCCCCCTTCACTTTTCAAACATATTTACATAATTAGACAGCAAGTAATCTTTTCTTCGTCACTATTTCCACTCTTTTCAACTCTAGCTGGCAGGTTAAGTTAGGGACCTGTACATGTGCTAAAACAGGTCAGATTACAATTGCTGAACTAGGCAAGAGCTCTAAGTTTGAAGAGACAGAGAGAGAGAGAAAAAAAACTTAAGGATGTTGAAGATAGATCTCTTCCTGCACAAACCCTATGTGTATTTGCATAATATTGGTTTTAGTTGCTTTTCTTCAACGTACAACAGAAACAGTTTCTACTTGAAAAAAAAGTGCTAGTCTTTGCAAAGAAAAAACCTACAAAGTTTTACAAGTTATACATTTATGTTATGCTTGAATACTCCATTTCCACACAAAAATCTGCTCTCCTTTCCTTTAAAAATGGCATTTTTTTCCATACTAATTTTTACTTTCATCCCTCTTTAAGTTATTTATTGGTCACTGTATATGATATTTTTATCTGTGAGTGCACTTTCATCAATTATAGAAAATTATGAATAATTCTGTGGAACAAGAAACAGCTGACCACAGAGCCTACATTTTATCTGAGTTACTATTTGCTTCCCCTGTATCTAATTAAAACAGGAAGTTCTTCCCTTGTGGCCTTTGCAATTGAAAAACAACCTAAGAGTCGCCAGTTGCTGGGAGCCACAATAATGTATCACCAAATGTTTGTAAGCCAATACTTTCATTAATTCTCACTGCAGCATTAACATCTCCCTTGCTGACTTCAGCAGAAATGCACTACTCCCTGGCATGAGGAATTCTCAGTCACTCTGTGCATCTTTCTGCCCTCATTTGCTGTGATTGGCTGTGTAGGCATTTACATATTAAGCATTTTCAATTATGTGAGTAATGGCTAACTTTCTAATGTGGTAGCACACTTGAGAGAACCCCTGACAAAAACAGAAAGCAGCAGAGTAAGAAATAAGGTTGCAAAGGTGGAGTTGGCCTTGATTTACGGTAGGTGAAATTACAATACTTAAGAGCTACCTTGGGGACTGGGTTACAAACACGGATAGGTTGTTATGCAAAGGCAATAGAGCATGGCCCTGTATTACAGGTCAGATTAGATAAGTGTGACGCTTCAGTTGAGTGGCAGATTCAATTTGCTCAGTTGCTGTGCAGACGAGGCCCATCTTAAGAATAAAGATGAGGGGCAGGTAAGAAGTGACTACATTTGGCACAACATTGAGGTAATGCATATAATTCATTACAGCAGGTGAAGAGATGCTGAAGGCCACGAAACCATGAAGTTAAAATACAACCTCATCTCATCCATTCTGGTATGCAACATTTATCACGCAGGTTCTTGAAACAAAAAGCAGAACACAGAACCTTGAGGACAACATGGCCCAGATATATTGTAGCTCATTGTCTATTACAAGCCAACCCTGGACCGTTTGCACATGCATGCAACGGAGTCCTAAAGTTTGCAGAATATTTAATTATAAAGAGCTACTTTTCTCAATTTCTAATTTCATAAAATAAGTTAAAAAAATTTTGTTTGTCACTAGAGGCTTGTATTTGAAAGTAATTTCACAGGAGGGATGTAGGAAGAAGTGGGAAAGATGTGGCAAAGTTATCGAGGATATGAATCAAACTCAATATGGCAGTGTTGAGGTTTATAGCCTTTGTATACGCTCTAACCAATGCACCATGCGATAACCTAGGTTAAAGTACTTGTTAGTATTTTAAAGTACTAACAATTAGAAATTAGGGATTCAAGTTCATTCCTTCTAATATGCATCCATTATTAATTCACTGCTCATAATCAACTGAAGAAAAACTTGAATGACTAACTAGAAAAAAGCTTCAATAAATAAATCTAGTCATCATAGCTGACAATTTTCCACCTTATTCATGAAAAGTCATGACTGTCACTGTCATGCAGGTGCAAATTTTATAAGAGCCACTATGGAAATATGCATTTAAAAAAAGAGGATAAATTTATGAGAAAATTCTGCTTTTAGCAATTAATATTTGACTGTTGTCAAAAGACAGTCAGGGGAAGATCCATAATTGGTCTTTCATTAGCTTACAATTCAATTTTTTTCCATATTAAAAAGACATAAACAACAACAAAAAATAGTAACATACTTTATAAAGTTGTGTGGTTGTTTTTTTAACCAAAACAAACAAAAGCAACCTCGCACACATGCTTTTTTAAGAAAATTGTTTTGTTGCTATGTGTGAAATATTTTATTTGACCCAAAGAGTCACATAAAATCTAGAACAAAAATGTATATTCTTGGACCACAATTGGAATTTTTTTATTGAAATCCTATCAGTTTGCACTGGTGTAGAAAGATGGCTTGTCCTTTTTTAAAAACACTGTGGTAACATCCTTTCTCTTTACGCAAGTGACTTGAGTAACTGCACTTTGTCATTTTAGTAAGTCTTTCTTTCCATTTTAAATAATGGGATTGCTTTGTTTGAGTTGTCATGTGGTTACTTTATATCTTTCATATTAATGACATTGAGAAGGTGTACTCCCCTGTGGCTATATTAATGTGAGGATGTTGATTTGCTTTGGATCAATGTATTTAATGTGCTGCATGTTGTTCTTGTTGCCCAAACAACTGCATGCAACTGGCAACCTGTTTTCTCTTTTTCATTTTTAGCTCAAGTTTGTGTGACAAATTGGTTTCTCTGATTGTTCTCCGAGTTGCGGGCTTGCTTGGCTGTGTCAGTACCAATTTGTGTTCACAAGATGAGGATCGGTGGTATAACGCAAAGGCTTCCTTTAATCACTTGCAATACTTTTGGGGTATTATTTATTAAATATTAAAACAATTCTATTGTTATTCTCTACCTCTGAATGACTTTAGCTAATATTTTCAACAACAATTTCCTCCAGTCTATTTTGACTGTTCATTAAAGTCAGGGAAAATAAGTTTTGCTTTCTCATTTGCCAGTCAGTCAACCCATGACACTGTGCATAGATGTGTTTTATAGATTTGGGTAGTAGGAGAGAAAAAGGGTGAAAAATGAGATTGAAATGAGATTGGCATCATTGATATCTGGTTGCATTTGGGTTATGGACATAAAAGAAACACACAAAAAAACTAAATAAGAAAACTACAGAGGCAAAGCAGATGATTAGGAAAAGAGAAGGAAGTGTATTCATGTGTTGCTGCAGTAACAGAAGAGTTAGAATTTATTAATGATGAGATGGTTGAATACAGACTCCTTAGCTTATGAGCTCATCTCACTCGGGTTCTCAAGCATTTTTTTTCTAATCAAGGCAAAGTGTATTGGGGACTGAGAGTATTTAAAAACAAATCTAAAGTGAAGCATGTGTTATACTGACTGTGCATTCATTTTTTTTGTACAATATTTTATGGTAAATAAAATGTAGCCAAAAAACTCAAATTAAAATAGAAAAAAAAACATGAGAGACAAACAGCAAACAGAAAATGTGGTGATAAGACAATAGTACAAAAGTACTTGATAATCTAGTGATGCACCAATATTCTTGACGGATGAGAAAAAAAAATAAAGCCATGATTTGGAGTTTCTTAAAGAGACAAATTCAAGGCATGAAATTGTGAAATAAACTGTCTTGTAAGTTATTTTTGACACAGCATTTTTATAACAACTAAATGTGATACACTTACTTGATTTTGGCATAAAATGGCAGCATGTGCCTGGAAAATATATAATTGTCTACATTAAGGCAAGTTGGTTAAGAAATAACAAAAACCAAGGCATGAATAGAGAACATCTCTATGGTTTATAAAGACATCTGAATCTGTACATCAATCTGGAGGAATGACATACAGGAGTCTGCAAAGTAGACATTTAATGCGTTGTCAAAACATTACCCCTGTGACTGTTTTACCTAACTTTGACAGACTACCTTGTCAAGGCACTGAGCATTTTATGTCTCCCATCTGCCTCGTCCCACTGACAGGCGGCTGAGTCACGCGGTCTGGACTGAGAATGGATGCATGGTGCCGTACTCAAACACCGACACTTACTGACCCATTTATCTTTTATTTGTGTTCTTATGCAATGTGTGGTGGCCATTATATATGACTTTTTGTATGATTAATCCATTCCATATCACAATCCGTCAAGAAAAGATAATTACGTAATATAGTCACACTAGATTCTGGGCATCAGAAAATATTCCAAATTAAAAACTAAATAAATAAAAGAATGCAACTTCTAATCCCATACCATCACAGTTAGTTATAAATTTCTCAAGAACGGATAAGGAACAAACGATACTGTTCCTTTTTCATGCAATTAACAGTCCAAAGTGTACATGTTAGTTTTATATGTGCATGTTTTTACAGTTTTTCTCAAAAGTCTTTGCACTCCTGTTAAAATGATATTAGAACACATTTCTCTTCAAAAAGAAGTTGAGACCAATCTCATTTGTCTGTAAAACCTTCAAACTGAGTCTCTCCCAACAAAATTGGACTCTTGACTGATGTCATGAGAAGCATATTACAAAAAAAAGTGTGGTCAAGTAAACTCAAACTTACTTTTACCGAGTGACCAACTTGAAAATCTAAGATATTAAAGCTTATTAAAACCTATAGCAAACCTGCTGTATAATTTCCAAAGTGAGAAAAAAAAACACATGAGTTAATAAAGCCGGGGCCACTATGGTAAGTAGGCGATAATGCTACAGGCACATGGGAAGGCTGAAGAACAGGAGCTCTCAGGACTGTCAACCTCACAGCAAAGCCAGGCCTACTGGGATGATGAGCAAAAGCAATCTCTCCTCTTTCTGTCCTCTGTCTCTGATCCTCTCTTCATCCTAACCCACACTTTAGTTGTCTTCCTTATTTCCTTCCCTCTGTGTCTTATCCTTGCCACTCAATCCTATCGCTTCTTGTTTCCTTAAGTTTTTTTTTTCCTTCATAAGCCTTCCTCTGCCACCCCCTTATCCTTCTCTTTCTGTATCTCTCCTGTCACCCCACCACCAGCATTGTATTGTAGCTGCCAGGAAATGAGAAAGGCACTCAATTACTGTGCTCATTGAATCATTAATGTCAAGGTTGTGGCGTCTTCTGTTGCCCGGGAGGCAACAACTAACAGACAGTGTGCCTTGTAGCAAATCTTCTGCTGTATGTCCCAACAAGACAGACACGGTTTGATATGGGTCTCACTGATAACGGAGCTTTGGATGGAAATTGTGGCAGACACAATGATAAGAACAGTATTAATGATGGACCTGGCTAGCCCTGTATACACAATGATAGAATGGTTTGGGCTTCTAACAGAAGCAAAAAGGAACATATCAGATGTGCGATTGGCCAGGCAAAGAGACTCATTACAATCTAACCTTGTAAACCTGGTACATTCTGTGAACACAACAGAGCTTTTGTGCCACCTAAAGACACTCAGAGGACTATATGTTGATCACGTGTGGTTGTAAGTGTGCCTGGAGGAGGCACGTGGATGTTCAAACTTATCAAGGTATAAAATTGTACTTCCAAAATAAATTTACAGGTTAGAGAGTAATTTGTATTATTTCTGCCTTTGGTTGTCCCACATAATAGAGATTGTGAGATATATAAAATTGTGTTACTTTTATACGATTTTCCCATTACATCCAGTTAGGTTAAGAAATGTATTTTAAATGTATTTCAGAACCATTTAACACTCTTTTGAAACAATCTAATCATGATATACTTATAATGACAGCACATTAAGCAGATTTAACTTCACCGTTATGAGCATACCGGTTGAGTGCATCTGTAAACTGCTTTTCCCTTTAAGCAAGATAAGTATACTTTTGACCTACATGCATGGGTAACTGTTGTTTGCTGTGTACCTGCATGAAACACAAAAATAGGAAAAGCTTCTTTTTTTCCACATGGTGCTGGCATACTAGTGTTCTACATTTTTTAAAATAAAATATCTAACACTTATTCTGAGCATAACGTCAAGAAGCACTGGTAGGTAGGATTTTAGCTGAAATATGTGTAAGAAATATGCATACAGTTTTCTCCAGTAACAGTCACAATACAAACATCTTGTAATTTTGCCAGCTTGTAACATTTATGTTTTATGTCATATTGTGTTCTTTGTAAATAAGGGATAACTGTGTACTCATGATTTCCAAATGTCTCTTTTTGACATGTATTAGTCATTATTAATATAGCAGTTTTAATTAATTTATTTGTAGCATATTTAGATTTTTTTATTTTATATTATATTTTTATTACTTCATGCATCTAAAAGCCCATCTCTGGAGCTTTATTGCAAGATAACTTAAGTTGTTGATGTGTTTGATATTTCTTAATGGTAACTGGCAATGTGGTAAACCTCACCTCACCCTGAGGTACCATCCAACTCCCATAGCTTATTCAAGACCACATGGTAGAAAATGTTTAGCAATAAAAAAATAAAAAATACTGATGTCACAATGGCACTATGTGCCCGGAAAACACACAATACTACCCCTTTAATATTATAACTCCAACCTATATGTTTCTACTACCAAAAATCTACTAGGATTGAGGACAGAAAACATCATGATGCTGACTTGACTCACACTCTGTTCGTACTGGGTCATCAAACTGAGCTTCCTACTTCGCTTTCTCCAACTCATGGAATCCTAGGTCTGTCAAGGAATCACCATTTGCTAAGTATCACTTAGTGGACAGGAAAGCTAGAATTGATTAAAGTAGCTCTCTTTGACCACAAAAGGCATAAAAAATATAATTATTAAAATTAATTCTAAAGGGAAGCCAAATCCATTTAATTCAAAGCCAGCTCTCCTAATCTGGTCATATTAAAGTTAACTCATACTGCTGAGAAGCCAATTGGCAACCTTTCTTAAAGAGGATTTTTTTTTATAAACTATGACTAAACTTAATACAGTAAGCAAAACTTTTAAGATGTACATTTTCCACTCAATCTTGGGTGCCCTTTTTATATTTGCCAAGACAGTAGAGAGCAAAAAAATATGAAATGTGAGAAGAAAAAAAAGGAGATATCTAAAGTATCAATTTTTTGTTGCAATATTTCCTGATTTTGGTCGTCAAAGAATACTGCCCTGCATCTCTAAGATGTCACATTCTAACACAGCTGATTAAAATTGAAAATTGAAGTTGAATCAGAGGTTCTGGCGATGAGTGGATGTGGAGCCTGGGTAATTATGGACTGTGGTGATAAGAAACAACCAAGACAAGGTTCCACCCATCAGATGCTTCTGCAGACAACGAGGCGAGGGAACTGCTTAGCCAGACATGCCTACTTTTATCGTTTCAATAAAACAAATAATCAGCCATAACAATCTATGTAATGTGCTTTTCACTATACTGTTATTTACTTTACACCTACTATCCGTTTTACACCAATTTATATTTTTTGCAGCTGATTACACATAATTCCTTATAAGTAGGATAATGACAGTTCTTTGTTAATTAAGGCCCTCTAAAAGGAAGCTAATTCAAGATAATATAAATGTAATCAGGCAATCTGTCATTAACAGTGAACCCCTTGACTAGATTGTAACTTTTTCATTAACATTTTGCTGGTAATATTGTAACCAATATTGTGAATTTTTAAGTCATTAATTGCCCATAATTTGTTGTTGTTTTCCTGTGCATGCATACATGATGAGAATCCCAACCCCCCTTAGCTAATGTGTGAAGAGGTGGTTTTCCCCATGATGAACTGCTTCAAAAGTGATCCCATTATTTCCAGGCCTGTGGCTGGCAGTGGCTGTAAAAGACATAAAGTCTTGGTGCTTAATCCTGTTAGTGCTGCAAACCTGACACTGCTTATTGGCTCTGTGGTTGTATGTGAACATTCAGGAACTAGTTGCTTGCCCTCTAAATATACTGTACAGAATTAAGTTATTGTATTGGTTCTCTGCTGTGTGTAGAACAAAACGCCATTTAATTATTAAGTTCTTTGCATCTCTAAGTGTAGGGGACAATAAAAAAAAGAATTGTAATAAAACATATAAATAAAATCATGACATTCAACAAAGATTTAGTTCTGAAAGTCAATATTGTTAAGGTTATGCAGAATGTTTTAGCATATCTATTTTCAGTTCTCCTTGATAGAGGGCAGTTACTAGTGACAAACGGAGAAAAGTTACTCTATAGGTAAAAATGGATCTGTTCGTCAGCCTGAGGGACCAGAAGTGGTTGTGGTTTTTGGCATGTCTTTGTCAGGAGAGGGATCAGGGGATGATGCCCAGAGGAGGGACATCATGCTACAACACAGAAAAGAGGACAGTTATATTCCAAAATAAATGCACAGTACTACTTCTGAAAGAGATCATTTTAATGGAAGCTCAAAACTAAAACAAAAATCTTTCAGAGGCATTAAAGCAGCCAAACAGGGCAAATCACTGATGAATCTTTGAGCCAGAATTAAGAAAAAAATGTTTGACACAGACGGCTAAGACATGTTTCACACTGATCACAACATCACAACGAAAAAGAAGGAAAAAAAAACAAGGGTGTCCTACTGCAAAAGATAATGGGCCAATCTGAATCATAATAGAAATATTTGAAATGGTAAGTGAGCGGTTTGACAAAGCTGAAATGGGTTGTCATGGTTTAGTAATTGTGCGGGAGAAAGACTATTGCTTCATATGAAAGGATAAATATGGCGTTCAAGAGCAGAGCATACTCAGAAAAAACACTTTCCTGAGAAATCTGACTTGTGCACATCCATCCATCCATTTTCTTGCACCCTTGTCCCTTGGTGGGGTCGGGAGTTGCTGGTTGGTGCCCATCTCCAGCTGGCGTTCCGGGCGGTAGGCGGGGTTTGCCCTGGACAGGTCGCCAGTCTGTCGCAGGGCAACACAGAGACACACAGGACAAACAACCATGCACNCATGTTTTTGGACTGTGGGAGGAAACCGGAGAACCCGGAGAAAACCCACACATGCACAGGGAGAACATGCAAACTCCTCGCAGAAAGGCCGGGGCTGGGAATCGAACCCAGAACCTGACTTGTGCACATATTTTGTTTTATTTATGAGGATTTATGAACAAGTTTGCCCTCCTGTTTTACACCTGCCATAATTTAGTTATGCCTTTTTTACAGCTCAAGAAACATTTAACATAAAGTAAAATAATTAAACAAGTTTGGATGTCTGTGTGCTGGGGGGAGGGTTATGTCATATTTCCTTTGCAAATCCTTTTTTATAAATTTTGCTCTTAGTAAATACCAAATAGACTTATTACTGTATAGCTATGTTATATTATAACTAAATAAAAAGTCAAGCTTATTAAGATTTAGCAACATAAATAGGTAGTTGTAACAAAATGCCATTGGATACATACATAGACAATCTATGTATGTATGTTAGTAATACCACTCTGGGCTCTGTGATACTCAGGATTTTTGGTTTCAGTACCAACTAGGTAACTCAACTTTGAGTCAAGTCAGTCCTGAGTGTAACATAGTTAATATAGTATAGAATTCCACTTGTAATTACTTCCAAGTTTGGGTTAGTGTGTAAAGGGTGAAACAGCGCCCCCTCCTGGTGGTTGGCAGGGTTAAATATAGTGAACACAGACCATGAGAGATGGGCGCGAGGTAGGTTGAGTTTAACGCTCCGGTAAAATGTTCTGTTAGCTTGTTGCTAACATGAAATCCTGTTCCTGTAAGGTGCTGTGATGAACCTGATTCCTGATCAGCCCATATTCTGTTCCGTACAGGTACATATTGTTTTATTTCTTTGTTTTTATGTCTAACAATAATGCATTATATACGGCTGTTGGCCAGTTCGTGAGAGATGAGCGCGAGGTGCTGAACCCGCTGTGATGAACCTGATTTCTGATCAGTCCACATTCTGTTCTGTACAGATGAACAACGTTTTATCTCATCATGTCTCCTGGACCTTATTCACACAATGCAGAACTAATTTATACTGAATGATCACGATTATCGAGGTTACATGAGTTAATCGTGATCGTGAGTCAATAAGAATCCCTCATCAACAGAAGGCAGATAAAGCAACCCACCATTCCAATGGGAAGAAACAAGAAGCCTCAAACTGAGTGTTTCTTGCCTTTGGAATTAGAGATTTTAATGATGGCATAAGAAAAAAAAACATATTTAACAAAAAAGCTGTACTGTTGTTAATGCAAAATAGGAAATGTTAGTGTGCAAGAGACCAGGTTATTGTGTGAAAGTGTGTTTGTGTGAAAGTGAGTTAACAGAGTTGTGTCCTTGACTGCATTTTTTTAAAGGATATTTGATCTTGAGTTTTTTTTTAGCGCAATATCAACTATTAGTTTCTCTTGCATGTATTAAAGAACACATAATGAAATGAAAGGACTACTGACTTTGCTGACTTGAAATACAAATGGAACAGCTCTCCAAGGTTAATTGGATTTGCATCAAACTCCATATTTACGGTATTTTGTTGTTTAAAAACTGTTTTGACAGCATCAGTAACACAGGCAACCTGCAACAGTGCCAACTGGCATTGTTATGTCTCTCAGGCAATTCTGGAACAATGTGTATATATCACAGGAGTCAATATTTAAAAAAAAAAATAAAAAAAAAAATATATATATACTATTTTTAATCAAATGTTTGTGGGTCAAAATGAGGGGAAAAAATATACTATTTTTTTTCCTCATTTAGAGCCACAAAAATGTGTTTCTAGAAACCCCAACATTAGAGGCACAATGAGAACCGCTGTAACAATAGCCACATAATGTCCATTTTACAATTCAAATAAGCTTGGCATTATTCTACTTCATTGCCCCAATTTTGTCACAGCACCAGTCCACATTTATGACACACTCTTCAAGAAAAAAGTATTCTAAAAAATTATTCTATTTTAAAGAATAGAATACTTCTATTCTTTAAAAAAAAAAACAATGAGCATTGAAAGGAAAGATGAGCACCTTTAGTGCTTTAAAAGGCTGATTGAGATAATAGTTTTTGCCAGTGATGTGGAAGACATGATCATTATTATGTCATCAGGACAAATTAGTTGACTATGAGTGACAAAAAACACCCACAACAAGCAAGATGAGAAGTTTTTTTTCATCTCTATGTTAACTCTGTTTTGATACTGTTACTGCTATATCACTTTTATAAATGTGACTTAAAATTATGTTTTATTGTCAAAATCAATGCCTGTAAAGAACAAATGCTTTGTTTTCAGTTATGTTTTATTTAAACTACAAAGTGCTGAAAATAAATTATTAATAAATAGCTGCTTTGCTGTCAAATTCAATGTAGGAAAAAATAACTGATACAAATTTAATTAGTCTAAATGTTGCTACTGCTGAGTGATAACATACATGTCAGAAACAATCTGAACCAGGCTGCGTTCACTGCCTCATGTCTTGTTGAGAGACAGTTTCCCTACAGATCCATGGATAATACGATAACCATCAACAAATTTGATTTTAGCCAAAAGCACTACATAAATAACATCTTGTCATATGTTGCCTTGTCAGTTACAATCGCTTGTTGAAGATAAATGCTACTTTAATTTTCTTTGCTCATTATTTATACATTTTCTGAAATGTACAAGAATATTTCCATGTTAAACAAATGTCCCTGCTTCACAGGAAAATTTGAAACCACACTGTGCCCACCTTTTGGTTATTTATCATTATAGCTCAAGTCATAATACTGAGAAGCTGAATTTTCAAGAAAGGAACAGATTTTTCTATAAATAAGGAAAGTCAAAAAAAAAATTATACAATCGGTTTTATAGTTTGTCATACTGAATTCACAAGTGAGTTCTACATTGAATTTGTGCTAAACATTTTTCTATAGAGAGCAGCACAAAATAGAGAGCAAGACGCAACCACACTGACTGGACATGACAGTTTGGTGTTTGAGCTCAGTCCATGTGCAAGAACATTATGCCCCGAGTCAAAAAATAAAACATTAGACATAGGCGTGAGGCGGAAGTTCAGCTTGGAGAGAGCAGTTCTGTGTGGAATAGGCGACGCTCAGATAGAGTAAGCATTTAGACACCCTCAATGGTTGCCAGTGGAAACTAACCGATTACTCAAACATGCATGAAAAAAAATCAAAGCAACACTCCATGTATGTTTATTCTCTATTCCCTATTCTCTAAAATTAATATTATGAAAAATTAATTTTTCATAATATCCCCCTTTCAGAGAGGTTAGACATGAGTCTGATTTCATACGTTATGTGCCGTGGGGAATGTACTTTATGACATACAGATCAAACAGCATAGGAGACACAAAGGACTAGTCTAAAATGACCTCAGCCACACGATTTTTGCAAAGTTAATGAGCCGAAAGACTGAGTCATATAACAGCATAAAAAAATATGTGCAGAATATTAACAGAAAGGGTTTTCATGACTTATTTTATTAGTGTTCACCATTATTTCTCTCAGATAAATGATGGAGGGCATTACTCTAAACTAGATTTGTACTTTAGCCAATTCATCTCTAAAATGACTTTATATAATTATGTTATATTTGTCTTCAAATAAATATAAATGTGAATAAAAATAAAATATGACATCAATTACATACCAGAAGATACACATGATTTGATGGAAAGGTTCACCTTTAAAAAGCCATAAAGCTGCATTTTGTGGAGATCACCATTGGGGATTAATTGTTAAATATGCCATATTTACCTTAGCCTGACCATTGCCTTCCAGTGCAATTCCACTTAAACAACAATTATTGCTTCCAGTACCATCTGGGCTTTCTCTGCGTTACATGGATTATCTTCAGCAAGCAGAAGGATGAGTTATCAACGATTATGTCAATTTTCTGCACTGTTCTAGAATTGTGGCATAAATGGTATAGGACAAGGAACTGGTTTTCACCAGGCTAAAGGTACCTCATACTGTAGACTATAAAAAATTAGGCACAAGATTTAAACATGTCATATTTAGATGTTCAACCCAATAAAAGAGCATAACATGTGGTGTTCTTGCATTAATGCAGCGCCTCATTGTGTGTTTTTAAAAGGCTATACTCAATAATGTATAGTCAAAGTCACTGCTTTTTGATTATCATGAAACACTTCTCAAAGAGATCTGTGATCTCAATCAGTTTTATCCTGGTTAGCCCTATGAATCCCAAAAGTGACGCGGCGATCCAGCCAGATTTGCAGAACTGCAATTCCGCCACACTTTGTGCTGCGGTTTCTGAAACGGGAGACGTTGCGCTTTGGGAGACAGTGACCAGGTGTCTTATCTTTTCCAGATTATTATATTTTTGGACCCTTATCATTTTTTTGCCACAGTCAATTCATCAATTGGCTCCTCTGACTGAACGAGTAACAAGAACTACTTTGTCGGATCTGTGAGTTCTAAAACTATACAATTATCAACATCCTTCAGTTATTCCCTAAAAGTAAACATTAACTTTCCTGAAATGCAGATCACCACCAGGTGAAGATGGTTTATTAATATCTCACCAGTGTTACAGGTTCTCACCTGTATGAACAGATCATCAACATATAGATTAAATAAAATTGGTCTTGAAATCCTGCCTTGTCTAACAGGATTGCTAACACCAAGGTGGCAGAAACACTGATTCTCCACATAGTTGTTCTACTTCTCTTTTATGTCATCATCAAGGACAAATAATTGACTTTCACGCAAATTTTATTTTGAATCTGGGCTTTTGAGACTGGAGCCCTCCAACTGTCAGAAACTAAATCATTGGAACTTGTACATTTTTATGTAGTTTTCATTCTGAAAATAACAAAGCATTTCATTTGCTAGCATCTTTCACCCAAGGACACTTTACATAAAAAAAGCAATGCAAGAATACACCAAAAAATAAAAACAAATGTGGAAGAAAAAAACACACAAAAAATGTATAAATAAGAGATTATAATGAAAGGACCAACTCAAACAGATGAGTTTTGTACTGTGATTTGAAAGTAAGAAAAGCATCAATATTGCGGATGTCATCGTGAACAGAGAGCTGAGCCTAAATGGCAAAACTTTTGACTTATGGGTAGATCTACATTCCTACCCTCATCTATAGTCACCGGCTCCAGGTAAAATCTCACATCTCTGGGCACAGATAATTTTTTTGTTTACAAAACAACCTGTTAAAATCCAAGTCTGCACATAGCATCCAGACAAGAAAGGAACCCCTTTAGCTCACGATGATTACAGTGTAAGCTGTTTACTGGAATTGCAGAATTTTCAATTTGGATGGCAACATGCATTTCAAGACATAGAGCAATACATGAGTATTGTACACTACAGCCCTATTACTCAGTGAACTATGTGAATAATAAAGACAGCTTAAGAAAGGCACACACTTTAATATACAGACCCTTTTGCTTTGCATATGATTAGTGCGGAGGGTGTTGAGTTTAACTGATTGCTGAGGTGATGTGGATGTTCTAATTGCATAAAACAATACACAAAATATTAAAGCTGCAACATTTTTATAATGCCGGTTGCGTTTTAATTAAAGGCAAAGAAGTCTGTCGAGGTATCAAAGCCAGGCTCAATTATGAAAAGTGAAACATAGTTACACAATCAGTTTTCTCAGATACACTTCCAGACTGCTAAAATTAATTGAATTCTCTATAAATCCCTCTCCACCACTAAAG
This sequence comes from Micropoecilia bifurca, assembly GCA_903067075.1. Taxonomy (NCBI): domain Eukaryota; kingdom Metazoa; phylum Chordata; class Actinopteri; order Cyprinodontiformes; family Poeciliidae; genus Micropoecilia; species Micropoecilia bifurca. The sequence goes on from CAEGAF010112127.1 coordinate 17,040, forward strand.
TGCTAATGCAAAAAGAAACGAGTATGTCAATAATTTAGGATAATCCAATCACAAGCTCTGCTTAGAGCTAATGTATTTTTGAGAGTACAGAGACTGAAAGAAAGGAGCGTTTTTTTTACCATTTGGCAGAGATTTACCAAAAGGAGTGAAGAAAGGCCAGTCTTACCTTAATCATTACACATGATTGTTATTAGAAAAGGGGAAAAAATCGTACTCCCAATCTCACTGTTCATCCATAAATTGTATACTATAATTTAAGTTTATGCTGTCGTGAAGTTGTTTGTAATGCATTCTCTCCTCCCCTTTATTTCTACAAAAGGCAAATTTTGAGATCATTCACACCTGCACATTGTTTCATACTCAAGTTGGGAATCATTGCTATTGTACTCACCTTTTGCTAACCCGCCTGTCTGTGTATAAACTTAAAAGCTAGAAATTTGCAATAAATAAGACTCAACAGAACTTTACGATTAAGACTCATACGAACATCATTATCCATACTCTCTCTTCTGAAGATATTTGGCAGTACATTGTTGCTGATACTCATGACCTGTAAACATCTCACTATAGTTAACAGTCTGAACCTTTAAACATGATAAAGTCTAGAAAACAGCCTTTCACTGATACTAGATACCTGCATGTAGTGTCTAGGTCTCTCTGCGTGACATCACTTGTGAACAGATGTCTGGCTGTTTTGTTTTTATTACTCTAAGCTATACAATTTTCTAACTTTTGAACATCACAATCAAATGTTATCTTTTTGTCAGGGTTACAAAGAAAACCTTCAGTGGGGATTGAATTTCTGCTCTAAAGGTAGAAAAGAAAAAAAATTACAAAGATTAAAAGCAATAATGGTAACCTGAAAAGTGTTTCAATATATTGTGTAATTCATTGTAATACAAATCCAGCTCAGAGGACTTAAATGAAGAAAAAGCATAATGAAGAACAAGGACTATACCAGAAAGATGTTGAGAGGAAGTTTAAATCAAAATGATAAAATGTATCATGGTTCAAAAATATCTCAATGAGCACCGTTTATTCCTTTATCCTAGAATGAAAAAGCATGAGACACCTAAAAATTCAATAAGACCTGGCTGTCCTCCTGAACTGACATACTGAACAAAGTGAGTGTTTATTAGAGGAGCAATAGTAACATACAATATATGATAATACAAATAATATATGATAATTTTTGAAAACTGTATCCTCCGTTCTACAAAAATGGCATTTATAGAACTTTGGCAAGAGCATTGTTAAAAGAAGACCATATGTCATGTTTGTAGTTTTGGCCAAAGCAAACATTTGGAATTACTTTTTCTGATCAATTGAAATCCAATTGAACTTTCCAACTTTTATGCAAAATGCTATGTTTGCTGGGAGACCCTGCACAGCTCATGGAATACAGCATCCCAACAGTGAAACATGGTGATCATGGTGTGAATGTTTTTCTCCAGCAGGAACGTGGAGTTGTTAGTTGATGGGAAGATGGATGGTTAACTACGTTGCCACACAGAAGGAAAATCTGTTAGAGGCTGCAGAAGGCGTGAGACTGGAGGGTCATGTTTCAGTGAATAAACAAATATATTGACAAAATTACATGGTTTATATGAAGGCATTTTAATTTGTTAAGTCAGGCCTAACTCTATCAGGACTCTGGGTTGTTTTTCTCTGTATTTTTATTTGTTTTCTGTGCTGTCTTAGTCTTAGTTTTGTTTAGAATGGCCATGTTTCTGTTTTACTTTAATTTTGCTATGCCTAGTTATTCTAGGTTATATTCTCTGCATTAATTATTTCCTGTTCTGAGTTAACTTTAGTCTCGGTTAGATTTGTTTCCCGGTTCTCCTATGTGCTCATACCTCCTCACTCCCAGTGATATTCTCCCTCTTCCTCCCGCTCCCCTCAGCCTGCCTTCAGCCCTCTCTTCACACCTGCAACCCATTAGTTAATCAGCCTGGGTCTATTGCTCCAGCTCTCAGTATTTAAGCACTTCTCCACCTCTCACTCCTTGGTGGTTTCTTCCAGTATTCCACATTATACCTTATGTACCTGGTCTCTGTTTTATTGCTTGACGTGGCTCCAGGCGAATGTCTTATTGTCTTATTCATTTATCAGTTTTCATTAAAGTTAAAATTCCTACTTGCTGCCTCAGCCTACTCTTCGTTTGGGCCCAGCTGGTTCATCTACATGCTATGACAAAGTCTAAGAACCTGCGACAACATTTTCACTGCAGTCCAATCTCACTGAACTTGAGACATTTTTGCAGAGATGTAATTCTTGCAAAATGCAAATTCATGCCACACGTTTTAGATTTATTTTCATTAATGTGTTGCTATTGTTGTTCATCACAAAATTCTAATAAAATACATTAAAACTTGGAGTTGTGATGTGGAAAAAACTTGTAAGTGGAAATGTTTGCATCGCTCTGTAAAGTGAACTTCTCCCTCTTGCTGCATCCACTACTTACTGAAGCCAAAATGAGCTACCACATCTGGCTTTTGACTGTAATGGTAAACTGTTTAATTAGCATTCAGTCCCATGTCAACTGAGTCTGCTAAAGTTGCAAGTATTAATCAGTTCCAACTGACATTAAAAGCAACATGACACCTGAGGGTGCGAGTTAATTTTCAACAGGGGTGCTGTGGTGAGGCTGCAAAAGAGGGTACAGCTCACTTTTTTTCATTAACACACATTTACTTATGGTATCAGTTGCCAAAGATGCTGATAACATAAGACCACCCTTCCCTTTTATGATGGCGAAACATTCTTGTACCTCCTGTGAAATGTTAAAAATGTGCTTTCATTTCAAAACTGACCAAAAAAAGAAATTCAGGAATTTTAGAAGGTTTATCCAAAGAAACAGTGGAAATAGTGTCATGCCCCCATGCTGTTACAGATTATATACTTGCTCTTTGAGCGATTGTGTAATTCTAAATGTTGGGGTTGGATATAAAGCTTGACTAAGGCTTTAAACTTTACACATGTTTTCATACAAAAAAGAAACTACTGTGAATGAATGGGATGCTCTATCCACCAAAACATTCAGTAGGTTTAATGAACATAATTTAAACAGATACTTTGTTTTCTGGTGGTAACTGCTCTTTCAATTTCACTGTATGTTACTATTATATCCTCCCCACGCACACATGTACACCTGCACGCACACATACACACACACACACACACACACACACACTTCTCTACTCTGTTCTTGTTTTTTTTCTTTGTAAGATTCCCCCAAAGCAATTCAGAAAATTGGAGCTATCGCCACTCCATACAACTTCCAATGTGAAAAATTAGCACAATAAAACTTAACACTCTTGGAAAAAACGATAAATTTAGAAAAAAACTCATAAATTATACTTGTTTTATAATTCAGCACATTTCAGAATGACTTAAAAACAGACGTTTCTCCTTCCTGAAAACAGCGAGAAGCACAATGAAAGAATATTTCCGTTATTGCACGACTGCACTTGACATAAACCTACACTGTTTTTTTTATTTATTTTTATTGAAGTTCTGATTATTACACTTGTGTCTGATGACTGCTTGCACATCAGAGACACTTGTTTGTGGAAATTCCTGAAAAATAGCATCTGTAGAACAGAAAAGAGGCAAAGTCAACATTTCCTTTGACTAAATTTGAAAGAATATTTGGCAATGAACAATACTATTTTTTTCAAAGGATTAGCAGTGAGGAATTGCATCACTGTGGCATGCCAATATTCCTATCATAGCAAAACAGTTAATGATAACTTGTGGTTTGTAGTACTCCTACACAAAATAAATAAAATCACATGAGCTTCGTGAGGTAACTACTACTTACTAGTTATGGCTTGCTCTTTTGCAACACCCTGTTGGTGGTCCCCCTGAACCCCTGTGGACTGAGCAAGGACCTCCTTTGTGAACACCAGGTCAGCCAGCTCCTGAGCAAAACTGCTCATGCGAGTTTGTTTCAGCTGAAGGAAAAAAAAAATAGAAAAAGAAGAAACTTCAGATTAAATTTTATTTCAGATGGAACCTTAATAGTTTCATCTGGAAACTTTTGAATGCAGTTCTTTGAAAACAGGACTGAATACTTTTCTACTCTGCACTTTTCAGTTTTTCATTTGTAAAAATAAATATTTTGAGTCATGTACAATTTTCTTTTTTCTTCAAAATTGTATATCACTTTTTATATATATATATTTATAAATTCCAATGAAATATATGTATGTTTGTTGTAATGTGACAAAACATGGAAACGTTAAAGGCTAACGAACACTTTTGCAAGCTAGTGTAAGTATGCATGACATTTGTCTGACTAAATTTTGTCCCATCCATAATGAAAATGTATTCAAATGCATTGATAATTCCCATTTTTTTCTCAAGAGTCATTGGGGTTGTGTTTATGCCTATAGTTACATGTCACTGTTCAATGAAAAACAAGTAGCTAAGTCAGCTGGAGAGACCAGTCAGCATGATTGGATAAAGTGAGGCTTGGGTCAAGGTTAATGTCTTTTCTGACATTGTTAAATTGCAACACAACCCAGGAGGGCCTGCCAGTCTTCCAATAACTAGTCAGCCACATTCAGACTGATAAAATGATAAAATACATTCCTGAATGTATCAAGTTAATGTTGACATTTAATATCCATTAAGTATTTATGTCTAAAATTAAATTTAGCAACAATTTAAAAGAAAATAAAACTAAGTTTATTTGGTAGAAGCATAGGAAAGCAGAATAAATGAAAGAGGGGGAGCCATGCACAATGTCTTTGCAAAGCAGGAGCTGTCAACTAGGGATTAGCAGAATGAGCAGAAAACTGACAATAGGCAGCAGCTTATATACCCTAGAAGACAGGATTTCAATTTTAATCCACTATAAATGATGAAAAGAACCCCACAATACAATTCCCGCCATTATGGCAGTAGTATTCAGTAGTAAGCTTATATTAAAAACAAGGGGAACATAAAAAGAAAAGAACAAGCCAGGGACCAAAGAAAGCGTAAAAAAATAATGATTATTCTGAAACTAACTACACAGTGGTTGTACAGAATTTAAAGCTAAGAAAAATGCCATTTTACCTATTGCCTTTCATTTTTATTTTAAGAAAGAATTGAGCAAGGCAGCCAGGAAAACACTTCAATTATTGAGTGGGTTTTTAAAAAATAAAAACTTGTGAAACTGGACTTGTGAAGTGCCTGTAAACGGGTGACATTATTGCTCAAACCTTTAAAAACACAACCTGGGATTATTCTGATAATTATTTGAAACAAACATTTGGGAAACTAATGCAAAGGTTGACATGGAGTTGTTGACATGGTTAACAACAACTCCGATCCTATAAACTGGAATACATGGATAGATAGATACACGGATATTGATTCACAGCAGGAGACTAAAAAGAGAGGACATACTGGATAAAATCACAGTGTGAAAAATATTGTAGGAAACTCCAACCATAACTTGATTTTTTCCTAGCATGTAACTTAATTCTGACTAATCAAGATTACTGAGTCTAATACTACTTCACATGACGGTAAGGAAAGAAAAATGACTGATTAAAATCAGTCCAGACACTCAGTATCTGAAAAACGATTAAGATCTTTATGCTGTATGACTAATGAGGTCTGTCAAATTACTGTGCAAACCAAAAACCTTATCCATGTCTAACATGAGCTCCTCAATGGCATACTAATAGCAAAAATAAAAACAAGAGTTCATGAAATACACAAATTTCAATCCACAAAAAGGGTGATTGAAATACAAATATTGTATGTTCTTAAAGAACATACAATATTTGTCTCATCAAAATTTTAAAAACAATTACCTTAATAACATACTGTAGTCTTTCAGTAAAAAGCAGTGTCCAAAAACCTAAGCTGGGGAACACACTATTATTTTCCATGATTTACCACAGTCGAGAAAGGTCTGCATCAGGTGTGGGGTAGCTGTAGTCAGTCAGCAGGGTGAGTCAGCAAAAACATAATACAGTGTTAAGGGGACAGGAGGAGAAGTCTGGAATTTTCAAGTGTGGGAAGGGAAATGACTTGGCGTCAGTCGCAGCCAAGGAAACATGTTTGAAGCTTTTGAAGCGGATCTGGATGCAATTGGGTAATGTCAAAGTCTGGCTCGTCTGAACTGATCACTGGCCTAACTACAAACGCCAGTTTCAAAACCGTCAATGCGCTCTTTTCACTTCACTATTTATTCATTTATTTTTTTTAGATTATAGTCATCACCAATGTAGTGTTTATAGGGTTGTCTAAATTTACACCAAGTGCAGTATAATTATCAACAACTCGGGTAAAGTTAGACTGTGTTTTCTCCGTAGATTGTAGTAAAGAATGGACCTATAACCGTATCGGTAACCCAACATGCATTGTGCAGGTGAAAAATGGCGACCTCCATGGGTTAAAAGATATAAAACTTTTCAAGTAATTATGGGTTTTTACACAACACCAACAGCACTTTTTAAAATTAATACATATTTAGGTCAACATGTTCAACTAATTATAGGTCCCTTTAAACTGTCAAAAGTTTATTTTCACATATCTACTAACAACGTTTTTATACCATGATATTCAGTTTTCAGTTTTATTTTATTCTGTAAAGTGCTCAAAAAGCACTGCCGTATTTTCGAAATTATAAATAGCTCTAGCCAACCAAGAAGTAAAGCACCACCTCAAATTGCTGCTGTTATGACAGGCATTTGTGTGGACATGGAAACACCCTGCTTTTAACTAAAATTTGTTTTCTGACACGAGTCACTTGAGAGCACGGATGTACTGGTTTTCTCGGCTGAGCCAAGCAGTATCAGGTTCCATTAGCGTCACAGTGATTTGTACACCACTCACTCTTTCCTTGCTTATTTGCTTTGGGGTTGTGTGAAAATACTTCAGCTCTGCCTTTAGAATCTCTGAGTGAAAGCATGTTAGTTTAAGACTATTTATTCATATAAAGTGATCAGTTTAACATATTTGCTTATAGTTCTTCAAACCAGAACTGTATTATTTGTTTATCTTTTAAATGACAACTTAAATTAATCTCTTGCTTGTTTGTGTTTTATGATTTCTAAATACAACATATTTATATATATATATATATATATATATATTTTTTTTTTTTTTTTTTTTACAAAGGCCAACATATTTTATGATTTAAACCTTCTTATTTTCAAATGTATTGCTCCTGAAGTTCAATAGACAGCCATTATTTCATTTAGGCAAGAAGTAATAGGCTTCTTGCCCGGAAATTGACCTCTGTTGCTGTGATATGCACCTCAGTGCTGTGCATTACATGATGTGCATGAAGTTTTTTCTGGGTATTTCATTCCAGATTTCATATAGAAAATTGTGCTGGATTGCACCAATTTAGAAGGATGCAGGGGCTTTGAAAATAAGTGGTAGGAGATGGACCAAGGCCATTTACATGCCTATCATTGCCTAAGGTTCCTATTCTTACTGGAGTATTAATGAATCAAGATGAATATGGACTTGGCCTATACCCTCATGTATTGCATAGGCAGTTATGGAAATATGGAACATTCCCTAGACTAATGTGCTGTTTAGAATGACAAGGTTACTACTGTATGCGTTAGTCTTGTGTTAACTGATCTTAATTATATCAATTTAAAATGAAGCTCAAACAAAAAATAGTTTTGAAATGCCTTGCTTCTTTTGTAAATATGTTTACTTTTTCAATCAGGGTAGAATTTGGGATTAAACAGGGTAAGAAATAAAGTAGGAGTTAATCCCAAGTTAACGCATCAAGAAAGAACATTTACAATGTGCAACTTTGAGCACAAGAGAAACTAATAGGAATCAAAGTCCCATCTTTCAACAAGTCACCTGACTCGGCTTTTCACTAGCTAGATAAATCACTTGCCAACCCCAACCCTGGGAGAAATAGAGCTGAGAAGACTCTTATTGTCTTATTGTCTCTTATTGTCAGCCTTGAGGTGCAAGCAATTTTTGAGTTAAAAAGTAAGTGGAAGTAAAGTGTGTTCATTACCACAGAGAAGGCTTTTCTGTATAACAGTCTGCCCTTTGACTTTCTTAGTTTCTCAGAAGCTTTTTTATGGGACAGGACATTTTCTGTGGATCTTAGTTTTTTAGCACTCTTTTCAATAGTCCTATTTTGTTTCTGAGAGCATGATAGAAAAGAAAATGTCAAAAGGAATCAGCCTTTTGGTATATCATCCTTTTTAAAATTAAATATAGGATGTATTTCTAAGAAGGCATGGTTGCCTATGCCATCCATCCTTTCATTATCTCACATGGTTGTCCTTGCTGGGTCATGAGAGGGGAGCTGGTTCCTTTCTCCAGCAGTCAATGGGCGAGAGGCAGGGTACAACCTGAATAGGTCGTTACTCCATCGCAGTGCAATACATAGACAGATAGGACTAACAATCAAAGGCGAATTTAGAGTTCAGCTAACATAATAGTCATGTTTTTGGACTGTAGGAGGAAGTTAGGGTACCCAGAGAGAACCTATGCATGCACAGACAAAACATGTAAACTCTTTGCAGGAAGACTCTAGACTGGGATTTGAACCGAGACCCTTCTTGCTGCAAGACATGGTGCTACCAACTGCCACTATGTAGCCCTGGTGTTGAGATCAAATTTTCATTGTGAAACCAAATGTGCACTGTAAAACATTTAAGGGTCAATTGATTTGAAAATGGAGTTGTGACTGAAGTTCAATCTGGAAGACTCTCTAGTCGCACCTGCCTCCTCAATCAGCGCCTCCCTCCCCGAAACCTGGACCTATCAGTGCCTGTCCAAGCCTCGCTCCAGCCAGTCATTGTTTGGGCTCCAGTTCAAAAGGACCTCCACCCATGGCCTCCTCTGCTCACCAGCTGGGAATGACCCACCTCCACCCCATCTCCACTTTCTGCTCCCGGCTCTCAGGCCTCATCTTCCTCCGACTGCCGCCACCAGTACAGGCCCCAGGGTGTCTACATTCCTATGCTGCTTCAGGATTGCTCATCGAGCTTATTGAAGTCCAGCTCGACGTCCCCGGCCGGGACCTGAACGCCAAAGAGCTTTGTGTCTATTTGCATGTTCATTTTGTCATTAAACTCTTTTAATCATTTTTCTCTCTCCGTCCGGGTCTCTCCAGATTGAAATGACAGTTAACCTGGTCCCTTCAAAATGCAAGGAAAACGTCACCTGAAAATATGTATAATCTTAACTCAAGAATTGAAAGTCAAGTCGATTTAACAAGATTGGTTGTCCAATCATATCTATTTTAGTTCTGATAGCTCATTCTGAATTGTGAGCTGTTTCACATAAATCCTAGAAAACTATCCTCCCTTTGATGAACAAGCACATACTTTTGTACTATTTTCACTCATTATCAAGTTAAAAAACTATTAATTTCAAATTAGTGTACTTTAAATTCCCGTGTCAAAGTCATAAAACATTTGAAGGCGGTTTAAAATAAAATGGAGACTCACCTGTTGCTTTGACTTCACTCAAAGAGTTGTCATGAACGTCAAACCAGACCGATGCTCCACAAGAACACATGGACACAGAAACAAAATACTAGTGTGAATTGTGCTGAATTTGTGGTTTGACTATAAAAAGCTGACATGGTTTTATTATATTCTTACTTGTGTGCAAAAAAATGTTTTAGCAATCTTTTTAAACCTAAACCGTTCCAAAGACATTTAAGAAATTCTTGATGCAACAGTCTTCCACTAAGTTGCAACCATATTTTTTTTTACAGTATTCTGTAACAGATTCAAATTGGTGTATTTCACTGAGAAATGTGAAATGTATCAAATGTAAGATTCCAAGAGGGACTGAAAAATTGAATTCATTGCTTTGTTCAAAAGCCAAATGCCAGAAGCAGTGAGTGGTCAGTGAAGCTAGACAAATGTGCCCTGAGGCTGACCTCTGGCATGTTGGAAATGATCTACCAGGGGGAACTTGAGACCTAAATGTCACACACAGTGAGAGGACATGGTTGTTGTCACCATAAGACTCAAGGGGCTACCTCCCCTTTCATTCAAGCTAACCTTCCTTGAAGGTGTTGAAAGGTACTTTCTCATAAGGTCATGAACTAAGACTTATTTTTAGAAAACTTGTCTTGTGTAGCTAGTTTTTAAATAAGTAAACAGAGTGATATTTGGGTAGCGTAATCAAAGAAATGTGTAGAAGAAAAATTTCAGATATTTTTTTGCACATTTGTTTAAAACATCCATGTAACATTGTGACATGTATGTTTTGTTTTTTGATTCATTTCAGCTTGTTGTGTTGCATGTTTTGAGTAACCTCTGTTCTTATGCATAAAGTTAGACCGTTTGCCATTACTTTGCCAAAGCTGAAAATACCCATGGACTAATTACGAATTAGCACTATGCAGAATTTAGAGGGAAGTCTGACAAGCCAGCAGACACTGAAGGTACAAGTGCACACCGGGACGAGCGGGTGATCGAAGCGGGAACGAGCTGCGAGCGGGCTGCCACTGTCCACCCGAGAGGCTAACACTGTGGCAAGAATTGCAGTAGGCAAGGAAGGATGAACAGAGATACACAGGCTTGAACTTGAACAATATGGCACTTTGGCAGTGGAGATGGGTGGGGAGCGAGTTTGCCAGGGTCAAGGGCGGTGTGGAGAGAGATGACCCTGTGAGACTGCTAACAACAAGACCCGTAGAAGAGCCACAGGGGACCACACCCGAGCCAGAGTCCAACAGTTATTGAAAATGTTGGCCGGACGGTGGACGTTTGTAGGATTGGACGGGGAGAGGCTGATGGGAGATACTGGAAACCAATAGGACAGCTCTGGCTGGGGGTCGACCACAAAGGACTCCTAAGAGAGAACGGCAGGACCAAGCTCTTTTTACTTTTAAGCTTCCTTGGACTAGACTTTTATTGTTGTGTGCCATTTTAGTATTTTAGCCTTTCAGCCTGTGCTGCCACAGTTTCTTTTTTGGTAAATGTTTCATAGCCTCTTTTATTTTACTGTACTGTTGTTATGCTATATTTTATTATTTTATTGTAAAAAATATATTGTTGAACTTCTAACCTCCTTCTGGTTGCTTTAACTTGCTACTCACACCTGCAATACAGAGCCTGAGTTTTTGCATTCCTAGTTTGACTACTAAAAGTAACAGCACCACTCAGCTGCTATATCAATAGGGACGTTAGCATGCATTTTATACAGTTTAATAGTGAAGTATCTCTTCTCGTATCTCACATTGGGGTTCATTTCATACTGTACTCACTCTCTAATGATATTATTGTGGTGAGAAGGAATAAAAATAGAAAGCTGAAAATAATATTTTGACATAACAAAATACTGTAACTGTTTTGCTAGGAAGCCTCACCTTATCAAAGAAAACTTGTTGAGACTGTGCATAGCATGCTGCTGCATTGCAGCCCAAGTCACAGATGAGATGAGACGTGAAGCCATTGTGTAATCAGCAAACTGTTAACATTGAGCTAAAATGAGAAGCATGAGATTTTACATACATGACAAAAAGTGCTACATTACCCATGTTAAGCTGCACTTGAATTTCAAATGTGTGTTTTGTTGTTAAAAGAGTTTAAAAGTTTCCCATTCTACAATCAGAGCATTCTATTTATAGGACTATTTTCTACCTGCTCAGCTATTGAAGATTTCTGAGTGGTGGACAGGATAGTTATTATCTTCCTTACTTCCTTCATATATTAAATTTCAAATACAATTTTTCTGAGTTAGGATCTGGCCTCTTTCCTAAAATATTTTTGAGTAAATACAGTTCTGTCACATCACGGAGTATCTGTCTGATGTGAACTTGATAAGAGTTAACAGAATGTGAGCCTTTGTCCTCAAAGCATTGGTTAAAATAGTAAATACTTGTTTTTGTCCCCTTTTAAATAATGTTCAGGTAGTAGTTGACAGATTAAATTAATTAACCATGCCCCAGTGCAGTAATAAAAAATTATATGAAGCCCTAAGCAGAAATTCAATCTGTAAGACTCTTCCGGCATCACGTATCACCACGCCTTCACCCCAGCCAATCAGGACGCACCACCTCTCTACCTCGATCCAATCACCTGGCAAGAGCTCCTTCAAAAGGCGAACCAACCACAAATCCACCCGCTTCAGCTGTGCTTCAACCCACCTCCTGCCAGTTTTCACCACCAGCCTCTCAGACACCTCCAGGTCTCCTCAAGACTCCTCTCCCCAAGCTCCGCTCCACCACCAGTGACTGGTCCCGGGGAAAGACCTACCTGAGCTTCGTTCGAGCCGATCATTCGAGCTCGCTGTGCACGTCTTCTGCTGGTGTCCGAGCGCCAAATTCTTGGTCCAATAAAATTGTCTAACTGCTGTTTCTCTCTCTGTGTGAGTCCCTACAGATTGAATTACAGATATTCATAAGTTATTTAATTCTAAAAGAGGTGACAATAATCATATAACATATGAATTTATTTACAATAAATATGCATATTAGTTAACATAGGCTAAAAATGTAAGTACTGGTTACATTTTTAGCCTTTTAGCCTTTCAACACTGTTGACCAATCAACAGTGTTGAAAGGAAGTGGTATAATTCCTACACACAATTAAAAAGTCTTAAAAACTCTTTAAGACACCAACAATTTATTGTCAGCCTACACCATTCACCTAAATATTAGTCTTAATATATACAATTTAAGCTAATAAAAAACAAAGAATTATAAACTGAAACAATTACAATTATTCATAATGTGACAGGTGATTCTGAATAGATTTAAATGTGTCTTTTTATACATATTCCTTGTACAGTGAACAACTGAATTTCATTAAAAAAAAGTTAATCTAGTAAAAATCACATAAAAGAGAATTTCAAACAAGCACAATCATTTGTTGTTTTGCTGCTGAAACTCCAACATACAGGAATTTCTTTCAGTGGTTGCAATGGACTGAAGCCAAGTACATTATATTGATATTGATACCAATTAAGCTCTAGAACCAAGACCCCTGGTGCAAATTGGCAGTTCAATGTGGCCAACCTTTATGCAAGTCAATTTATTGAATGGAAGGAGGGAGAAGCAAATGTTCAAGGGAAAAGTTACTGACTTAGAGTTCATACATAACAGGTCAACAGATTTTTCCAATGAACTGGATCAGGTCTAATAATATTTACCTCTTATTACAACTACTCATATTTAGTTAAGTATTGAAATCATAAAAAAATAAAAAATATATACTTTTAATAAATCAAATAAATCATCAAGAAATGTTTAAGTTGCTTGGCTACACATGTTTAATTGTCAATATATGCAGTTTTTAGTTTCATTAATATGTGGTTTTGATAGAAAGATGAATTAGAGCTTAAAGGGAAAAGACAACTATGTATTTAAATATTTAAAAAAGTGTTTTTGTGTCACTTTAAAAACAAAACTAAGATCAATTTAGATTTTAATTTTTATTTATAAGCCCATAGTAATTGTATAGAACTTTATCAGGTCCATATGACCTAATAAAACTGTTTGTCCCAGAGCTTGAGGAATATTGCTAGTGTAGTATTACAAAGAGCATTAACTAACCTTTATGTTTGTAGTGGTGGAAGTCAAGATATTTATTTCCAAATAAGAAAATCATAGATATGTTTCCCTGTACTACAGCATTAGAAAGCTTATTAGAAAAAAAGTACTTACCATTTCATAACTCAAAGGCTCTTTTTTTAAAATCAGTATATGAAGAGATCATACTTTAAGACCACATGGATGTGCTGTCACTGTGATGTTTCTGCAGTGTATCATTAATATCACCTAATCCCACAAACATGGATCCATACTGGCAGCTTCCAACGTAGTGTGAGCACCCTTAGTTGCTCCCTAATGTGCAATCAATACATTACATCCACATAATTAAAAACAGGATGTTATTAGTAAAGTGTTCTGATAAAAACGGGTGAGCGAAGATGCTTAATTACTGTTTTAATTATACAATTAAAACAACTGTATAAGAATTGTATAATTAAAATGCTGCCCATCATAGCACAACATAACACATCTGCATTTCAGATGCAGATG
>CAEGAF010112145.1:0-20805 GCA_903067075.1 Micropoecilia bifurca
CATTTTAAATACCTTGGGTCGTTCCTGGACAGTCAGCTCAACTTTGCTGAAAACACTGACTATATTTTGAAGAACTGTTCTCAGAGACTCTACCTTTTAAGAAGACCTAGTGATCTTCTTAAAGTGATCCAACTATTGTGTAGTTGGGTCAAATGTCTTGAATTTGGGGGGAAAAAATCATTTTATTTATCACTACAGAAGGGTTCATTGAATGCGCATATAAATCTGGTTGGTTCAGTACCTCAAAAAAGGTTAAGAACCACTGTCTTAGACTAAAAGATATGGCTCTGGATGCACTTAATGCTAAAATCAAGAGCCTTGCAGCCGATCACCTCCATTTGCTCCGTGGGACTCAAATCACAACTTGGTTCATCTTCAACTTGTGTAGAAATGGTCTTGTACATGGAAAACAAGTTCATCATTTAAAAAATGTATTAGTCAGTTTTCTGCAGAGTGATTCTACTTTAGTGATGACAAATCTCAGGAAAATGTAGGTAAAGATTACAAAAATGATCAACAGCCTCGGATGTGACAATGTCTGAAATACCTAGAGCAAATATCTTATAAGGACCGGTTTATACCAGCCTATAAACTTTATCCATCCATCCATCCATCCATCCATCCATCCATCCATCCATCCATCCATCCATCCATCCATCCATCCATCCATCCATCTATTTTCTTCCGCTTCATCTGCGGTTGGGTCGCAGGGGCAGCAGCTTCAGAAGACTCTAATCTAAACTCTACCATGGACAATAAAATTGGGGAAAGCAAAAAATTTTGGTTTATTCTGTTATTTTTTATGATTATGACTTGAGCCTTCAGATTATATTCTCTTATATTTAAAGTGAAGAAGACATTGTAGCTAAGGTTAAATTGAGCGGAAAGAGAACCGCAGAGACTCCCAGGACTGTACAACTTAGACTGTGCATGCACATCAATGACAAATATTGAGTTGTAGTGTCAGACATAGAAACTTAGAATAGAATCAGCCTTTATTGTCCCAGAGACAAGAAATTCAGGTGAAACAGCTGCATTAAGATATCTAGGTTCACACATAAGATTTTTACCAGTAGCTACAAAGACATTTCTAAAAAAGTGAAACATTTTTCTTCTAACATGAGTACAAAAATATATGTTTTTGTTTTTGCAGGAGTGAGGGGTAAAAGAAAGAAGTCAGTTTTTCAGCCTTACCCATCTACAGTGCAGTGCTCTCATGTGGTTGAAAGACATGAGATTTGTTTGTGCATGTCACCCTCCTGCAGAAGCTCAGACCTCAAAAACACCACATTAACTTTTACGAGATGCAGGCAAGAGAAGGGACCCTAAACCATGTCCTATCTTCTAACAATGATTAATGACTGCCAACTGTCATCCATGCATCAAGAACAGAGCCATACATCATGCAATAAGTACAGCTGGCAAATACTGACAAGTACACTGAAGCCACGCCACAGCGTAGACCTAACAGCACGTTTGACTGTTCACTATGTCTAGATTTAATATTCAAGTACATGTGTTGGAAAAATGCAATATGCAATGTACAATTTTGACAAATAGAAAGAAAAGTCAACATGTGCTTGGGCGCACACACATGGGTACGCACACACACTTACACACACACCTCTGTTCTTGTATAATCCGTCATCTTGCCTATTTTTTTAATTCCTGTTAACTGCATGGTTGCATGCCACTGCATCGTTCATTCTAATGGAATTGAATAACAGAGTTGCTTGATTGCACTCACACAGACCTGCTTTAATTGGAATAAATGTTTTTTTTCTTTTCCTTGGAATTTTCAGGTCATATTCTCAAACTAAGTTTTAAGGCTTTGTATTAATTTGCATAAATCTGAAACATAGAAGAAATATGAAGACATGTAAAGTCCCAATGAATAGACATTTAGCATGCAGCTCATTTTGAATCTATGTATTTTATGTTCCCTTCTAAGTGACATACAGTATGTAGTAATGACACCATTACAATGTATTTTTTTATGTTTTGTATCATCTACTTAGCATGTTGGCTACAATATGGCTCCTTTTACTTTTACAGCATGATTACGATTTTGTTTTTTGTTTTTTAACAGTCATGTTTGATTTTGCTATTTAAGCCTTTAGGAGGTAGAATGGCATGAGGTCTGAAGAAAAAACTATGAAATTACACTTTACAAAATGCTCATTTTATTTTATGTTTTCCAGAAACACCAAATTGTTGCTGTAGAAGTGTTCAATATAGAATCTAATGTATTAAATATTACAGATTACAGACACTTGACCACAGAACTGAACACAGCAGAAAGATTGCATTCCTATAGGATGGCGATATCAGCAAGGTGAGCCAGTGTCCTCCATAGTCATCATCTTCTAGGGATGCAATCAGAATATTTATTACACATCTCCCCTCAGGTGTCTCATCAAATATAACCTTTGTATGTAGAAATGGGGTCCAACCGACCCCACACACGTAAAAACTTGTATCATTTGCCATAGTCCTTTACGTTTGCCTTAGTCCTCGTATGCACAAGGGATAAACAGCAACAGGCTTTCCATTTAGACTGTTTAACATAAAATTGATATGTAAACAGTGAAAAATAATGTAAGTCTACCACAAGATCAATTCTAACATTTTTGTTTTAAGAGAAAGATCAGAAAATAAACATCTATGTGATTTGGATGACATATTTTGTTCCCTGAGATCAAAGTAAAAACCAAACCCAAAAAATACATCCAGACAGTAACTTGGAGGTTTCCTAGGTCTGAAAATACTTCAAGGGACTCTCTTCTCCCTGCTGGAAGTAGAATTATTCACACTTCCCACCTCTTACTCATTCTAGCCATCCTGCCTGATCCTGTTCAAAGTCACAGAGGGCTAGAGTCCATTCCAGCAACCTTTATGAAGGAACCAAGATGAACACTGGGTATCTCACAAGACCAGCAGATTACAAACCACCAAATATTTATATCTAAAGGCAATTAAGAGCGAACGATAATCTAATGTTTTTTCCTCTTTAGTTTGGGAAGAAACAAGATTGTATACCAGTTTTTATCCAAGGTAAAGTTATTGTGTTTCCCCCTGATACATTCTATGAAGTCAAACGTTCTTCCTCTGGTTTCTAAAAAGTTTATATCATGAATGATTTTTAGCATTTTAATTTAAAACAGTATTTTTGTCACTGTACACCCAATACATTCTTCGACCTATAGCTGGGTTGTATTATTAAATCTGAAAAACTTGACCAGCTGCTCTGTCCAAAGCATTGATTCCCTTGGGCTCCCTTCCACAGTCACACAAGTTAGATTACTTGGTTATTTCCTCGAAGGAGTGAATGTTTGCATTTTTGTTTGTTCATCCTGCTTTTCTCTGGGTCATCCTGTGGTAGGGCTGGAAAAAGTATCGACCAACCGGGTGCAAATGATCAGTGCATGAGTCTTCAATGGATCTCACCCTTCATCATTCCCTTCTAGTCTGTGCAACTGTCAACTGTGATGATTGTGTAATGTAAATTTTATTGCTGTCTTATACTGACTTTAAGAGGGTGAAAATAAGATTAGTGTAAAAAAACCCAAATTGTATTGAATATTTTTTTACACAAGGTCATAAAGAATAATGGTAAACCCTTCAGACGGTCATGCCTGTCTCTGTCAGCATGACACTTTCCGATTTGTAGTTTGAGCTGATCAATCAATCAAATTTTAAACAGAAAATATTACTTGTGTATTTTTCTTGTGAACTAAATATGTTGTGTACAGCAGTGGAAAATGACAGGAGGACCCCAAAGAGCTTCACATTAAATTCACTCACACACACATTGACATGGAGGAAAGCTACTGGACAGTAGCTGCAGCTGCCCTGAGGCACACTGACAGAGGCAAGGTTGCCATGCATTGGTGCCACTGGGAGCTCTAACAGCCACAAGCAGGAAAGGCGGGTGAAGTGTCTTGCCCAAATTCACGACGACAGAAGCAGGTGGAGCGGGAGTCGAACCAGCAACAATGTACTAAATGCTCATCAGCTGGCACATTGACAACCAGGACAGATTAGTGTGCAAATGCAATATCCACCCTCCACAAAGTGAATTAATTGGCTAATGATTTTAAATTTGTTAGGCACATGAGGTTTGAGTTGCAAATCTCTATTTAATCCAGGTATTCCCCCCCTCAGGATAACCAAAGGATTGCTGTAATTAGCATCATGGCTTTGTGTGATGGGTTCTGTAACATGGTGCCAAACACCTGAAGCTGAAGTTATTATGGGTTTGGATGACAAAGACTTTCTGAAGAGGTTCTACGTAGCTACACTCTCAAAGACACATGGATAATATAACAACAGAGAATCAAAAGAAAATAAGAAAAAAGCTAATTGCTCAACAACAAGGCTATATTTCAGCTTTGAGGTTTTTTTATGTAAACAGATGGGCTTAATCAACACATGAACACTGACATAAACCTGAACACATACATGTTGTTTATGTGTAGAACTAAAGTGTGAATTCTATGTTATGCCTCTCAACTGTAAAATGAGACACCAAGTTGTAGGGAAGTACTAGAGTTCTCACCTATTTCTGTGCATACATAATATGATACTAACATCCCAAATGTTTAACTTTATTGCATATTCTGAGAACAGTACCAGATAATCAGATATCGGATGGTTATCTGCCTTACTTCTAACAATTATAATATTGCTTTTCTTAGCGTTATATTTATTGTCAAAATCACACCATATTCTGAGCAGACCCTAGTAATTGTTGAAGGCCAGCACTATATGGGCATAGTGCAATATTTTTTCAGTAATATTTTAGGTTTACTCAGGTTCTTGGTTGATATTTATTAGGTGGAACTGCAAATATAGATTTTTTTTAAGAAGCTGGTATTTCCTCTTTTCGTGCGAGGGTCACCACAGTAGATCAACTTTCACAATACATTTCTTCTTGTTTAATAAAAAAAAGTGTTATGCCATTTTGTACACAAGACAAAGAAGAATATGTCAAGGCAAATATTGTTTTTGTGGTAAGCAATTTTGTATAATCGCTGGGTGGTTAATACAAAATACATTTCCTTCCAACTATAAAAGACAAGAAACACATGAATGCAAAAAGCAGCTTGAGTAAATTAAGAAACAGATTTCGCACTCAACTGTGTATTCCATATAAAATCATGATGAGAAATTGCCAGTGCAATCATACACAAATAACTCATTGAGAAAACCCTTGCCCTGAGCAAAAAACACAGCAGTTGGTCTCCAATATGTGAATGACAAATGACTATAACTCAGTGGGTCAGATGGTGCAGACACACTCCATGCTCTGTGCTAATCAGGCCAACCTACAGACCTCAGATACCATCAGGACATCCTCCAGGGGGAAATTAGTACTTTCCACTTTGCTAAACGAGTATACTTTCCTCCCTGGGTGAATGTATTGTTTGCTCTATGGGTAATTTCCTTATGTAAATTGTACCACAGTGAGTCACATACCAATTATAAGGAAAACATTCAGTTTCATACTGACTCTGAGAAGCAAATCAAAGGCACATTTACAAACATTTTTCTCCAAGTGGAGCTCAATATTCTACATGCTGTGACCGATTCAACCATCAAGACATGAGGTGAGGCATGTATGAAAACTGGTGTTAGTTAAGGCCAAAGACATCACACTGAAGACTGTGAAGTAAAGTAGTTAGGAATAAGTTGTTTGTTTCAAATGTATTCTGGAGCCTTACAAGGATTTTCTCCTTCAAAATCAGTTGAGTTTAATCTAAATGTGAGTTTGAGCTCATGAGAGCGTAGCCTTTGCGTACCCTCTGGGATGCCAGTTGGCCCCACCTATCACCTGTTAATTGTGCCTTCTCTTGGTACTTGTAAAATGGATTTTCCAATTATAAAGTTGGAAAAACAGTAAGAATGCCCCCTGAAGTCAGAATTCCAACTGGGAGATTTGAAGCTAACCGAGATTAGTATCTAATGTGACGGCGCAAATGAAAGAAGTAGTCAAAGTTCCCGACATAAACTATTTATTAGCACTTCTGACAGTTTCTTTCTCATTAAACCACTGGTACATGTAGTGCTTCAAACTATTTGTGAACATGTTCCTTTTAGTTGGGTAGTAAAGTAGAAAGAAATATATTAGTATTGGCTTGTTTTGCAAACAGTAGTTAGCTCCAAAACAAATAGGGAATTCCACTCTTTTGCAGCTTATAACTGGAACAATATCAGGACTCCTCCATGGTCAGAAAGAAAGATTAGTCAGAGACAAGAGAGAGACATTTTGAGAGCAGACAAAGAGAGAGCATCTCCAGTGAAAACGTACAAGAGGGGGATTGTGAAAGAGCCAGGAAATTGCATATATCAAGCCAAATAAGCCTGTCATCAGTCCACACCAGCAATTTTCAAGAATGACTAATGTTTCAGGAGAGGTGGTTTAGGGAATATCCTTGGGTATTGTATGTGCCCAATACTGAAGAAATGTATTTAATCAAAGCAAATGAAACATGTTGATCAGTGTTCCATTTATTACTAATTAAAGGCAACTTTAAACATGTGGGTTTTAGCCCTAGGCTGCACAGTGGCGCAGTTGGTAGAGCTGTTGCCTTGCAGCAAGAAGGTTCTGGGTTCAATTCCTGGCCTTTCTGCATGGAGTTTGCATGTTCTCCCTGTGCATGCGTGGGTTTTCTCCGGGTTCTCCAGTTTCCTCCCACAGTCCAAAAACATGACTGTTAGGTTAATTGGTCACTCCAAATTGTCCCTAGGTGTGCATGGTTGTTTGTCCTGTGTGTCTCTGTGTTGCCCTGCGACAGAATGGTGACCTGTCCAGGGTGACCCTGCCTCTCACCCGGAACGTTAGCTGGAGAGGCACCAGCAACCCTCCCAACCCCGTCAAGGGACAAGGGTGTCAAGAAAATGGATGGGTTTTAGCCCTGACTTTAAGGAACTCAATGTTTCAGCTCTTTTGCAGAATTCCAGATTTGTGGTGCATAAAAGCAGCCAGGGCAGGTGAAGTGTCTTGCCCAAGGATATAATGTTTTGGGAATGTACAGCAGGTTGTCAGTAGTTATGCAGAATTAATCAACTGGAGGAACAGCTAGCAATGTTTAAGCCAAAGCGTCTTTGCAACACAGTTATGGAAGCAGCAGAGACACAGATCTATGCTGCCAGAGGTCTGTGCTCTATTCGCACAATTAGGTGTTGGTCAGGCTACTTCTTGTTGTGTCATGCTCTTCAGCTCAGGCTGAAAGATAAAAAGGGTTTAGACACGGTTTAGTTCTTCCATGAAACAGTAGCGTTTGAACTGTTTTGTGTACATCTGCCACGTACACGAAAGCAGACGCAAGCAGACGCTTGGTGTACGTCCGCCACATACACCAAGATGGACTTCATCATATGGACATGACCGGAAATTTGCTGGTCTTTGGTGTCTGTGACAGAAGGCATCACATTTTTGGAAGCTTTGTCCAGTCTGTGCAGAAAGAACTTGTTTAATCTTTTTCCTTATATTTTAAATGCCCAACTGTTGAAGGGAAAACATTATGGAGAAATGTGATGTTAGGGAGAACAAACATAAGTAATAGGTTTTCTGGAAAGTACAATTGGGAAATTCGGTGTTTAGGAAAGGTAACCAATGGGAGAACAGAGATGGATGCTTTTCCAAGCGTATTGTGAAGAAAAGGGGATACAAGTTATGAAGTGGTAAAAATTGGGGTGGCACCAAAGCTGAAAATAATCTGACGATGTGTAAACTGAAAAAATAATGTATTTTGTGTTACCACCCACAACACTGCATGGTGTCATGTTAGTTTTTTTCTCATGAGTATACATACAACTAACTCAGAAACAAATTCCCCTAAATGTACTACTGGTGCATACTAACATTGCACCTCTTCATTTTGTAAAGACTCTATACTTGATTTAAAATATGACTTCTGTATGATATGGATGAATTGACTTTTCTTTTTTTAAGGTGCCTTGAGATGACATTTATTGTGAATTGATGCTAAATAAATAAACATGAAATGAAGAGATACATAAAAATCACACACAACCCTTTCAGTTCAAAGCACTGCAAAAACAGTTATACGTTAGAACTGGAAGAATAACAATACTTTCTAGAAATATCTGTTTGTACTAAAACCCACCAAAAAACGTGGTGTCCTCCCTTCATACTCACTGGGTTGGATTTCTCTTTGTTGGGTGGAATTTGAAGATCCAATGGAAGCAATGTACTCAGAAGCAATGCACTATTTAGTCCCTGTTTCACAAACTTCTCTGATGGGTCTGGAAGTGAGCAGCTACACTATCAGCTGCTTTGTGTTCTAGCCACATGGGTAGCAGAAAAAACACCGTGACAACAAAATTGTATAGATGGAAGTATTACCTGTCGAGTCAGTGGAACAGGGACATTATGCTGGTCTGCAATCTGGATCATCATAATTGGACTGACATGATGCATTTATTTTGGGACTATTTCAAATTCAGGTGTGTTGTGTTTCGAGACACCCTGAAGTCAACACAACACAGCCACTCAAGAACGACTTCCTCCCTTTTCATGAGACTAAAACATACACAGAGCAGGGTGTTTTTCTCTTAGCACTCACCTTCATAATAATAGTCTACATTTACTTCACCAGTCAGAAATCATATACTGACAACCACCAATGGTGCTTTTTGAGAAATATTGAGATCTTGTTATTTGCACCCCCAGCAACAGAAACTACAATGACATATTTATATTTTCTTATATTGACAGTGGAAGTGATAATTAGATTAGTTGATGTTCACCACATGATAAATAGATCTGTAAGTCTGGAAGCACTTTGGTTTTTGATTGTTTTGTTGCAGGGGACTTTGAAACTCTCACTAGTATAACTTTATGCATACACTGTGTAAATTTTGGTCTAACTTTCTCATTGTAGGCCAGACTACCGTGGTCTACAATGAGAAACATACATGTAATATGTTGTAATTTCACATAATGTAATTTTACATGTCATACACACATGGGAAAACAAGTACACACTTGGGTTCAACTTTATCAAGACATGCAATCTGTGATTCTCTTCTCTGGCTTTGCTACGAAGAACGTAATAAATATCATCTGGTCTGTAGAACCATCTACCACAGCAGTAAATAAAGTCGTTCTATATCTACCGTTACCAATTGCTCACATCAATGAACTGAAACTACTTTGGAAAGAAGCCTGGACCAAAATCCTTCTGCAATGAGGTTTGCAGATCTGTATTTCAGAGCAACACTACAGTATTTCAGTCTTACTGGGGTCTAGACTTTGATAGAGCTGCTGCAATGGTTTGTTGATACTGCCTACTGCAAAGCCAACAAATGGCCCCAAAGCTCTCGCCTAATTAGAAGTGGTCACACTTGCAGAAGATAAGCTCATTCACAGCCTTTAATCATCAACACCTGCTTGATATGTTCTGTTAAACCCAATAGAAGCAGACAGGGTGTGTCTAAGTTTTTCCAAACACATCACCTTTTTTAAATAAAGATTAACTGTTTTTGTTAACTTGAGGTTAGATTTGAATTTTTTTCAATTTTGTAAAAATCGGTTGTCACATTAGGTCACATGCAAATCCTGACAATTAAAGGTGGCTATGCCTTTTTTCACAGGCTGTATTTGATAGCTTTTCTTTTCCTTGAACACAGTCAACAACTTGTAGACTTTAATACCATCTCAGCATCTCCCAGCAAGAAAAATCTAATCAAAGGTTCCTGCATACATGCTTCACAAACAATCACACCTGATAAGCCGTTTTAGGCTATATGTTTTTATTCCTGATCATTCCTAAACTATTCCTGTAAAACAGGAATTGTTATTGAAGCGTCCAAACTAACAGCTCACCAGCTGAGGTCACCTTATTGGTCTGCAACATGACTGTGTATCAGCGAGTTGTTGACAGTTAAACCAGGGAAATGTGGCTCAGAGATCAACTAACCTGCTCCATTCATTAACAGGTTTTTCCCATTTCTACCTAAGAAATTGCTTCCTCCATCATGTATCATTTGTTTTCTCAAAACGAGGCTCTGTGCCATGCTCTTGTGTGCAAACACCACAATCACTCTGAGTGGAGGGGGTGCTTCCAGCTGAGCCACTCTGCATTTAAAGCTACCAGCCAAATGCTTCTCATACGAAAAGCGGCTCTGCAAAAAAACCCTCTCAGTTTGAATGCAAAAATCTTAGTGTTCACCCGCTGGGTCTGTCTTCCTATTGGCCCAATATTTTGGCCCCCATTGTAGCCTAAAGTAAACCATTTTGTACCATCCCTCCCTTTGCTCCTCAAAGCATTTATCCCCATGTCAGCTCCCCTCATCATAAACCAGCACATACAGTGGAATGATTTTGGTTCCCAGTGGGTGTGTGGGCTATTTTAACGTCCTGACTCAGATATTTAAAATGTCATTTAAAGCCCATTCACTGCTGTTAAGGCCTGCTTTATTTAATTTTTTTTCCAGTGTGAGACTACAAGGTCAGTTTCCACCAACAGCTGATGAGCGATCAATACAAGATTTGAATTTAAAGAGCCAGGTTCCCGGGGGGTGGTCAGTTGCTGGTGCAAGATGTAACCACGAAAAGGGTGGGGGTTGTGAAGTAAGCCTAGGGGCTAAACACAGACCTATATCCCTCCAGCCACCCTCCATCCCCACCTTCCACTCCACCTCCATAAGCTTGGTTAACTCTCAAGACCATGATTAATTCATGGTGGATTACAGTCTGGAGGCAGGGGAGAAAACTGGGATTGCAAATGGTCCTGGCTGCATGCACAGGGTTAGGGAGATAAAGACTTCCCAAAATTCATGCCACAATCCGGCCGCCTGACTTTCTTTTGCTACATATATTAATTTTTTTTCCTCAACCCTCCTGCAAAAGATCACGACTGAGTGTTTGGGTTTCTTGATTATTATGGCATCTATTTTCACCCCAAAAATACGTCCGTAAAAATCCCCCCAAGCCACCGTAATGCGCTGCACGAACAGAGAGCTGCAAGGAATTGTAACCCACGCATAGCAAGCAGGAGAGTTGTGGTCACGGCAATTTCCACATTGTCCTTCACAGTTACACAGCTAACTGCTTATACTTACTGGACGACCTCAAGGAAGTAAGTGGAAGAATGTGAGAGTGGTGCCAACGCAGTAGAGAAGAATCTGCATCAACTTAAGTTGTGGAGTTACTCCCCCTTGTGTTTGCCACAAATGATTTCTTCTGCTTGGAAAACATTTAAAATCAGCTGAAAATATTTGCAAGAACCTGTGCAACAACTTCCAAGCTGGCAGATTAGCATCACAAATTCCCCTACAATGCACCCATCTCCACTTCCCCATCAGACACAGGCTTCTGGGTTCTCATTTTTCCCTATCATTTTGCAGTACATGTTATTTTATTTACACTGAAGTGTTTTTGAATCCCTCTAATCAGAGCTGAGAAGTGTTGGCCACCATGCCTGCAAAGGCCAGTTATTTCTCATATAAGATGAATGCTTACATCAATTTATGTATGAAAAGTATCTATAATGAAATAAGAGATGTTGACCAACAGGACTCCACTGGTCTAACAGTGAATCGGCTCTGCAGTCTATATAGTATTGTGACAATCATGAGGGAAAACTACTCCTGAGAAAATACCTAAAAATGCATTCTGTATGTTTTCTAGTTTATTAGCAATACAATTCTGTCAACATGTTGAATTTATACAGTGAATGGTCTAATATGCTCTGGAGGTCACATAAGCTTCGGTTTATTGAAACAATAAAAGACATATAATGAGGGCTTCATACTCAAAGAGATGTAGCAACTGACAGCTGCATATTTGACCATCAATTTTTAATAGTTTGGATTTTTCTTCTTTGATGACACAAAAATAAAACCTAAGTATGTTTATATTAACACTGCATTGTCAGCAGACTAAAAATAATTAAAAGTCAATGTCTTCTTTATAACACTTAGAATTTGTCCCAACACAAACCGTGACAAGTGCAAAGCACTTTAACAGTATTTGTGCTATAATTTAAAATTTGGCAAATGTCTACTTTTCTTTTGTTTTTATTGTACTTTTTTTTCTTTTTCTGTAAACAACATCTTGTACAAACTAGCACAGTGAAGCACAACCCCAGCAAATGGATTTTTTTATCTCCATACAATATAAATGAAATCAATACAAAAGTTTGGTTGGTTGCTTGGAACATTTTTATAATGATCAAGAGGTTCTAAAACGCGTGTCGAGACTTCTGGACTCCTGAATTTCTTAGATTACGTAAACAGTTGACTGTTTGAAGTCCTACTTAGAACCCCAGTAGAGTATTTTTAGAAGGTAGACTTCATTTCAATATTTCAAGTTCATCTCCATTTTAAATAAAGGGCTTGCAGTCCACTGGGGTGTTGAACTGGTTTTACTGCATTTTGAAGGCAGCAGTCCTCAGATTTGGTGGAATTAGTGAAATTAAAACAAACACAGAGGCCTTTTGCAGAGAATAAACTGAAATGCTCCCTGGCCGTCAGCAATGCTTTGTGAAAAGATCAGTATGGCAGAGCCTTGAGAGGCTGAGAGGTCTTAGGAGTGTGTGAATATGCAGGGACACACAGAGTGCCTCTGACACAGTCTGAATGCCACTTAGGCAGGTCAGCGACCCTCAGTATCTTCCTTCTCTCTGTAAAGCTATCCAAGTCTTTGACAGTGGCAAACCATGCTTTCATGTCTGAGACCTACAACAAGAGTTTTCTCAAAAACGGCTGTGTTGTTTGTGTCTTTTTCAACGCACTTGTAAGTGTGAAGGGATTTGGTTGCAAGGGGCCACTGATAGGAAACAGCAGGGGCAACAGGGCATCCTGTGGGTCCAAATAAAGCAGGATGGGGGCTGTTTATCAGTCCTGGCCAGTTACTTTTTTTTCTTTTGTAAATAAGGTTTTCTGGATGATGTAGCGTGGGTGATGGATTAAACAAAAAAAAGCCATTAAACCACCCACACACATACAATAATGAACGCAATGTTTTTAGCACAATTTTATGAGTCATCAGTTTTTCAAGAAAAAAAATTAATAAAATGAGAAAATGCAACATAAATAAATAAATATATTTTAAAAAAACAGTCTATAAAGTTGCCCCTAACCCTGTCATTTTCCTGGACTCTACTCTGAGGGTCCACAACAACATCCTCCATCTGTGAATCTCTGGCTGCTAGTCCTTTGTGCCAGAAAGCTACCACACAGTGCCCTCGTTCATTTCTGAGGCTTGGTGAGACAGGTGGTTGTTGTATCCGCTGCCGTTCAGTGACAGTGAGGTAAAGGGCGGACTAGGGCCAAACACTTCAGAAGAAATGCTGTGCAAGGGCCCTGGAATGCCAGGCTCTGGGCTGGGAGAGTCCCCTGGGTGGTGAGACATGATATCAGAGAAGCGTTGTACGTCACTGGAAGGGTGGTGGCCTGGCAGGGGGTGGTCCATACCCCCCAGAGGGGTGCCTGTGGGGCCCGAGGAGGGGACGAAGGGTAGATCCACTGGTGTCTGGGCCTGTGACGATGGAGGGCCCTGAGGGAAAAAGTCGTAGTTCCCTCCAGGGCCGTAGTACTCACTTTGATAATCTACAGATCCAAGAGCAGAGGAAAATAGAAATCAGCATCAGCTCTGACTGAGAACAATGTGAGAGCAAATATGAGTCCAGAAAGCCTCAGAAACTTATTGAACACACATCGCCTGATTTGTACGAAAGACAGAGAGGGAAAGACCCTCGCTATGCTGCATTAGTCACAGACCATGTTATACTTAAATCAAAACTGCAATTGGGTGGGGAGAACGTAGTGAGAAAATTAATTAAAATGGGGGCCATTTCATTTCATCAGTGATTCTACCTACTGAGATTAACTTTTTTTAACTCAAAAGAATAATATTACAGACCCCTTTTTTAGAAGAAAAGAGAAAATAATCTGATACTTCAGAGCTCTAGAAATAAAAAGAAGCTATTTTTATCAAATAGTTCTACTGTAAATTAGCTTTTCTTTTCAGCCTGTGAATAAGTTAACTTCCCTGGAATAAAACAAATGTTTTTATTTTCAAATAAACTTTCTAGTGCTAAAGCACAGGTCTTGCTGAAATAATAAAAGCAGGAAATCATTGCAATATGTTTGATCTGGTTGTTAGAAATATCATTTGTAATGGATATATAGTTTAATTTAAGATACTGTTGTAGACACGGTTTACCCAGTTGCGTTTATCTTTTTGTCTATTTTCCTTGTACGGGGCAGAAAATAAAATAAAATAAAATAAAATAAATCTACAGATCATTTAATGAAAAAGGAACAACCATTTCCCAGCCTTTAATTAAGAACCGCTTGACTAAAACTTCGAATGTAAAATGTATCCACATTTTATCAAATTCACAAAATTAAATATCTGTTTTGTTTTGCACCTAATCCGTACCTCCATAATAGGAGAAGGGCCCGTTGGGGATGAGCTCACCAGGCTCCAGTCGGTCCACTAACGTTCTCATCCGCCTCGGGCTCCGGAAGAACGCGTGTCTCCGCGCGCCTAACGCGCTCAGCTGCTTCATGCGCCTCTCTTTGGAACGTCGGTTCTGGAACCAGACCTGCACATGAACACGAAGATACATCCGTTACGTCCCGCCACAAGGCTGCAGCTGCTGCATGGCATCAGTTTGGTTTCAGGTCAATATTTTGTATAAAGAGATCGAAATGGGGACCAGGAGGGGCGGAGAGGTTGCTGTGAATAAATATATCTAATTGAACATAAATTAGATTTTTCTTTGTAAATATGTTGCGCAAATAATCGTCAGTGTGCAAATATTTCCTCATTGAAAGCAAAGTGTAAACAAGCTTCGTGTTTGTTTTGGCACCTGCTCCGCCGCGGCTTCTCTCACTGCGCTCTTTGTGTGTTTTGCTGCATGCGTGATGATCTGATACATTAAATCCTCCAGGCTCTGCGGTGATGGGGACTGCAGCCAATTATCCGCACAGGACTCAGAGTCACATCTAACCTGCCTAATGATCTTTTAACCCCCCATTTACTCCGACTGAAGGCGGCAGCGGGGGGACTTCAAATCTCCAATTAATACTTAATAGGAGGGTTGTTACCGATATATTACTGGGTTATCATTTTATAATCTATAGAGCGGCTTCCTTTAATTATGCTTCTCCCTGCACACCTACTCCGGATCCCTCGTGCTCCCACATGTTACAAAATCTTTTTACTACTTTATTCTCTCATCAAAGCTCCGTAAGCTCACAATACCTCATAATATTCAAATATTAGCAATAAGAACAACATTTTTTTCCCATTTTTTATTCATGAGTATAAAACTTAAAATAATCTTACAATGCCTTCCATTACTGTACTTTAGTGCTGCAGTTGCCTACAGATAAATTATGATTCTTACAATAATATTGCTAATTTTCTGTCGGCTCTTGTGTAACGCCGGGTTATGAGGAGACAGTCTTGAAGACTCTTGAAGCAGATTTACGCTTTTCCACTTGGCTGGAGAGGCTCCCAGCATGGCTAAACGTGGTTGCAAAGCGTGATGGCTGCGCTGTGCCAGAACTCCCAGCGCTCCCAGCAGCCGGCACCAGTTGGCGGCTTTCGCCCCGTTGTGCGGGGCCAACAAACAGAAACCTCCCCTATAAATTAGCCCATTTCCAAATGAAGCTGACTATTTGAGCCAATGTTCAGTTCTAATGAGTTCAACGTGAGCGCGGTGTTTGCAGGGAGGGGGTCTCTCTTAACGAGGGGTGAAGGAGGTGAGAGGTCTGCGGTGGGGGGGACGGGGCCCCTCCGGGACACACTGGTATCTTGGCAAAGATTCTTTTTTTTAATAAAATGCAATCTGTTACTTCACACCTATTAGGCTTATCGCTGCCTGACACCATTTAGAGAAGGGAAGCTGTGAGGGTCTCTGCTCACGTTTAGGTGGCCCTGAGTGTGATGTTCGGTATGTCTCGGAACGTTTCGGAACGATTAGGAATCCTGATTTTTTTATTTTTCTTTTAAGGCAAATACCCTAACGCTCCTCTTACCTGGATGACCCTCATGTTGAGGCCGGTCTCCTGCGCCAGCTGCTCCCGGATGTGTCGGGTGGGTTTCGGGGTGGCAGCGAACGCCGCCTTCAGGGTCTCCAGCTGCTTGGCCTTAATGGTGGTCCGAGGGCCGCGCCGCTTTCCGCCCAGGTTCTGGTCGTCGTTCTCGTTGTTGACCGTCTCCTTGTCGGAGAGGGCCGCCATCTCCGTGTCTTTTAGGACAACCTCGTCCTGGAGCTGGTCCTGAGAGTCCGGAGATAAACTGGGATCGCTGCATGCCGTTACTGTAGTGGAAACGGGACAGGAAGGGACGGGAGGATGTCCACACGATTCATTACTGGGGTCTGTCACTGGTGACATACTGGTCAATTGAAGGTGGGTGACCAGAGATCCGTGGGACAAACACGAAACCTTACAGCAGATTGCAAAGAATGCCTTCTAAATGACCAAACACTGTCTGTTTTAATATCGTTCCCAAACTGTTTTTATAGCAAAAGTACGAAGAATTCAGCTTAATTTTTCTAATTTAAACATCTGACATGAGATTTCCTGATCACCTCATGAATATCCAAACAGATCCAGACACCAAAATCACTGCGGATAAACACCACCTCCAATAATAATAACAACGACGACAATAATAATAATAATAATAATAATAATAATAATAATAATAATAATAATAATAATAATAATAATAATAGCGGTAGAATCAACAACTCTTCGGATTTATTTGGGTGTCGTCTAATTCCTGGCCCATCACATAAAAACGTTAATGTGAAGCTGAATTTATCATCATCATTTACTGCAGTTCATATCCACATTCATTCATTTGCGTAAAAATGTGCGCACGCACAAGCAGACAAACATGCGCGCCCACGACAGAAACCTTACCTGACAGGAGGTTCGTGTCTTTTACACTCATGTTACTGAGGTAATCGTCCTTACAAACAAATTTGTTCTCGTCTATGATGTAGAGCTCTTCGCCGGTGGACAGCTGCTTATTGCACATCATGCAGGTGAAACAGTTAAGGTGGAACACTTTGCTCCGGGCCCTCCGGACCAGGTCGTTCGGAGAAATTCCCTGCGAGCAGCCGCCACATTTGGTACCGAACCGCCTGCAGAATGAGAAACAACCAGGTCTGGTTAGATCCGCAGTTAATTACTCGTTTTTCTGTCCTTTTCTGTTTTTCTTTTTGTCTAAACAGGTTAAACGATTTACATCTTTGACACCTTGGTGAGTGCTGGAGGTTTTACGAGGGCTGATTAAATGCAATTACTGTCAACACTTATGTCCACACACATGCAATACCTAAAAAAATAAAACGAAATGAAAATAAATTAAATGAAATAAAGCTAAAACTGAGAAAAGGTGCTAATGAATTTATTGTCGGCGGAACAGAAATCGTTATAATTTCAGGATGTTTTTAAATAGATATAAAATTGTGATTTTAGGGTTTTACATGGGTCTTATAAAAATTATTCCTATGGAACTCAGTCAACCAAGGACAAAAGGAATGTGGTATAAACGAACCCAGTAACATTCAGAGAACTAGTTAATCACTATTTATCAATAATTAAATGCAATCTTATGCACAATTTATCTCTCACCTCTAACCTTACTTCTTTTATTATTATTATTATTATTATTATTATTATTAATATTATTATTATTAATAATAATAATAAAAGTATTGATAGGAATAATAACTATTATAATTATTACAATAATATCATTATTATTATTATTATTTTATTATTATTATTATTATAGTATAACAATAGTAGTAGTAGTAATAGTAAATAGTAGTAAATAGTTTTTTTTTATTTCTCCCTAACATCACAATATAATTTTTATTTATTGCATTGTCATTTCATCGTTTTCTTTAGTTTTCAACAATCTTTAAATCTTCCCACATGTTGAAATCTGCCTTTTCTCCTACATCACTTCTTCTTCGCATCCTTCAGTAAAGTCGTGTTTTCCTTTAACGCCGACTTGCTCTGAATAAATGGACCCGTTAGTTCAAAGGGTGATGAAGGGGAAACTCCGCCACAGCCAAAGTTCTCCCCGTTCAACTTTGTATATTGGTTGCTGTGTGTTGACAAAGTGTCTGTGGTTGTTTTGTCTGTGGACTTGATCTTCTCGCCCAGTTCTCTATTCAAATCCACTTATCACGTCCTCCTCAGTCGGACTGGGCAAACAGCGCTGGTCCGGCTGGTCCAGCCGGGTTTGATCCGGCGTTCTGTCCTCGATGTTAGAAAAAATACACCCAGGTGTGATTTCCTCGCTTCCCCCAACAAACCGCCCTGTTTTCACGCTTCGCTCAGAGAAGCGCACACGCCTTGGATATTCGTCCTTTTGTTTTTGTTTCCCATTGAATTCCAAATAAGCTTTTGATTAATCACATGCTAATGAAAGCCCGTTGTCTCCAGGTGCTGAGTGTGACTTTGTCGTTTATGAGTAAAATTAGATAATAAATACACTCTGCTTTAAAAAATATCGGTTACGTTTATTGCTATTATTTGAGTTAACCTTTACCCCCTTTCTATTCTTATTTTATTTTAACCTACTTGTCTATTTTGCTCTGGGTTATTTGTAGTTTACCATTTTAAATGTATGTCCCAGAGAAAATAAAAATACTTTAGATACATATATAAACTTTAAAATATTCTTAGAACGTTTCTATTGACTTTAGGGACATGTTTACTATTTATGCTGAATCTGAATTAATATCTATAGTGTATTTGTTCCTGTTTTCCTGCCGTCTCAACCCAATAACTCCTGCCAATTAAAACAAACTGGTGCCGGTCAGTTTCTCCAGCATCACCCGAGGCTTACCTAAAAAAATCGTTTTTGCAGTACAGTCTCCCCTCTCTAGAAAAACACTTCTCGGTCAGATTACATTTGCACTCGCAGCACTGCACGCACTTGACGTGCCAGGCTCTGTCTAGCACGTTGAGCAGGAAGCGGTCCAGGATTGGCCTCTCGCAGCCGGCACAGTGGACCATGGCTTCGGCTGGGCGACGCGGACGCACAAACCCAATCACCGGCGCAGGCCGAGCATTGACCGAGGGTTTGAGTTCTGCCTCTGATTCCGCCTCCAGTTCCGGGGTCAGTGTTTGCGGAGAGGCCAGTCGATCAGCTGACACTGTCTCTCCTCTTATACGTAAAAAACAGGCTCCGTCTGAAGAGGAAACACAAGAGTAGAAGGCGCCAAAGGTCCTCAAGTGGTAAGAAACAGCTGGGGAATCGGTCCTGTTCGTGGGCCCGAGGCAAAATGCTGAATTCAGATCTGGTACAGATGACGGGCTCAGGAGGCAGCTTGTTCTTCCCGGCGATCTTGGAGGTGATGCATCGGTCAGCACGCGGAGCGGCCGCTGGTCAGGAGCACAGGCACGTTTAAGAAACCGCTTTCAGATCATAGCTTTCACACCGTCATTCGGTTGGTTTTTAGCATGGCAGCGTATCCAGTCCTCCAAAAGAGAAGAAGGAGACAAATTCACAAAACCAAAAAGAAAAGAAAAAAGGCAAAAAAAAAAAAAAAAAGATTTCATCAAAGAGCGTTTTCCCCTCCGGCTCTGCGCGCTGATCCTGGAGCTGTGCTGGCCGCGCGACGCCCCCCTCAGTCTCCGGTACAGTGCGTGAGCCGGGATGCGCTGGGGTCTCCGGTTCACTGTCTTGCTCCTAAAGCTCCAACACCAGCCTTATTCCCGTCCTCCTGACGTCAGATGGCGGCCGGACCAATCAGCGCGGAGCCACGCGAGGAGCCATCAAACCTTCCCATCAAAACCCAGCAAGTGCTCTGCCTGCTATTTATGCCGCACACTCAGGACACCAATTGTCAAAAATTTCCCTGCAAAGTGTCATATGTTAGAGAAGGAGGCGGCAGGAGGCGGCAGGAGGCGGCGGCGCAGGGCGAGCGGCGCGGAGGGAGACTGTTGCTGCAGAGCAGAGCAGAGCTGAGCTGAGCAGAGCTGAGCTGAGCTGAGTGTCTTCTGGGCAGGACGAGGAGGAATCCGAGCAGGTACACGCGCGCACCTCTCCTCGGGATAAACAGGCTCGAGGCGCAGATTGCAGGCGCGCGCTCTCTCTGTTTGGTTTGTGTCCGTGTCTCAGAGAATCCCGAAGGCCCAACGGCGCCGCGCTCTAAACTGTTTGGACTCATCTAAATATTTCCTCTCACAGCAGGAGGCTGCGCACTGCCGAGGGCTCATTTTAGAGGATAGCACCATGATGATGATGATGATGGAGATGGTGATGATGATGTCTCGTCCCCGGTGATGGCGCGCGCAGCCCTCCCATTTTCTGTCGTGGAAGTGAAAGACTGAAAGGCTCGAAAGTTGACGGCTCTTCCAGGGGATTCTTTGCGGGAAATCAATCCACTTCGGCCGCAGCGCGGGCCGCCCCGCACAGACAAGCCGCCCCGCACAGACAAGTCTCGTCGTTTGTTTTTCGGCTGCAAACACTCCTGATATTTTATTTGCTTAATAGAAGTAAAACGCCGCGGTTAAGTTGTGGCTTCAAGATGAAAGAGATCTAACATGAAAGAGGATGGAGCTTTTTTATTTTCTTGTCTTCTTTTTTTTTTACTTTGCTCACTTGTCGCGTTGGCTATTGCGGTTTATGCTTATTTGTGTTCATTTGCACACTTTTAGCTAAAGAAATGCGCATGTGTTGTGGAGAAAAGCCGCCGCAAACTCCCATGCACCGGGGGGGGGGGGGGGGGGGGGGGGGGGGGGGGGGGGGGGGGGGGGGGGGGGGGGGGGGGGGGGGGGGGGGGG
>CAEGAF010112151.1:0-46504 GCA_903067075.1 Micropoecilia bifurca
TTTAACGTGATACGTATCACGTTTTAACGTGTTATGTAACACGTTTTAACGTGATACTATCACGTTTTAACGTGATACGTATCACGTTTTAACGTGTTATGTAACACGTTTTAACGTGATACTATCACGTTTTAACGTGATATGTATCACGTTTTAACAAGATACATATCACGTTATAACGTGATAGCGCTCGAATTTTTTTTTTTTCCTGCGTGACAGCAATGCGCTTCCGTAGCGTCCGGTGGAATCTGGCAGCGGAAGCAACAAATTGCTGGCTGGTGCATGTTGCTGATGATCTGGTGGGAGGTTTTCTCCCTCCCTGCACTTTAGCTGATCGTGGTCAGAAAATCTCAATTGAAGTGTGATTATAGGTAAAACGCGTCAGCGCTAGTGATGTGCAAATGAAGCCTCATGAAGCAATGAACCTTTCCAGCCCTTTGCTTTGCCAAAAGGTTCATTACTCGATGCTTCATTCATGACTCACTAGTGACATCTGCTGGTGAAACTAACAGCTTTGTCACTCAGTTGGATCGTATTTCCAAAAATTAGTAAATGCATTATTGTCACAAAGTTTTCATCAAACTCATGTTTAGTAGCAGGAGAATCAATGAGATCATATTTAACTGTCATATGTTTTAATTATTAAAATGATTTGTAGCCAATCTAATCCTGGTTTATGTTGAACATCAGTGGTTGGGGCTTCATTTATGTCAGACTGATTTGACAATAAAGACATTTGATGTTTTAGTGTCTTGGGGGTGCAGAGCCTGTTGGGGTTTTTTCTTGGATTTCTAATTGGCTCAGATCCCTTATATTTGGCTACATGTTGAATTTTAGTCCTGCAACAGCATTAAATCCGTTTCTGCTGTGAAAGACTGATATATCTTTGCTAATCAGACTACATACAATAGTGGAACTTTGCAGAAGGTGAGAAATTGGGAGGTGGAGGGTTAATTATTATCTAAGAAGAATTTTATTGTGAGGATAATCTCAAAGTTTTCCCAGATGTCAGATTTTCTTCTTGCAGGCTCCATTCCAGACTTATTAATCAAGTTGATTTGTGTAGCATGTTTCAGCAACAGTGGAGTTAATAGATTTAGCTAAATCATAAAATCACAAAATATAAAGTCAGAAAAAACAATCTTCAATTGAGAAAACCAGTAACAAACATTACATTTTTATGAGTGTCATCAATACACATCAAATATGTCGGTCAATATTCATTTTATTTTGGCTACTGAAGACAAATATTCTCCTCTGATGCGAGACCAAATAGACAACAACCCATGATGCAGCAGGGCTGATCGCGCTTTTATTTTGAAAACCGACACGCAAAATGAAGCAGTCACGTGACCCAGGTAAAGCGAGGCCTGGTTTGTTGCCAGTCACGTGGTTTTCGGCAAGACAACACAAGCCTCGAAGTGGGGCTTCATCGGACACGCCCCCTTTTTACTCGGCACCGGGAAGCCTGGATTCAGATGGACCAACACTCAGCGCCGCCCTCCTCTTCCTGTGTGTGTGTGTGTGTGTGTGTGTGTGTGTGTGTGTGTGTGTGTGTGTGTGTGTGTGTGTGTGTGTGTGTGTGCGCTTGTGGATCGGCAGGTAGGAAATTAACACTCATTTAGTTTTAGTGACTAATCTTTTTATAGTTCCCACAGTTGGACCATTGCTGCTCTGTCGGTGTGTGTTTCCCGGATCTGTGCTGCTTCTGTCTTCGCTCATCTCCCGGATTGACACGATTGTTTTTGAAGTTGGCCTGCGGCGGCGTTGTCCGCCTTCATTGAAGCAGGTTTGGGGCGTGGAGCGGCGCGTCCATCTCATCTCCCGCTGTGGCGGGACAACAGGGCCACACCCACCGGGTCCTGATGTTTTAATTTGTTTTGTCTGATTTCTATTTCTTATTGTTTACAGCCCGTTGTTTTTTCTTTATTTAGCCCGGGCAGATATTTTTTCTCTTTAATTGTTAGTTAACTGTGTTTTTTTTTTTTTTTTTTTTTATTTAATCTCCTGAGGTCCGGTGTTGGTGTATTTGTTGTGACTGCGTCTATCTCGTTTTCGTTCTGTGATTCTTGAGTTTGGGTTGTTTCACTGCGTCTGGTGTTAAATGGTTCTTTGGGTTTGCTGTGTTTGGTGGATGTCGTCCCCATAGCGCCCCCTCCGGCCGGTAACCTCAGCTGCTGCAGCTTTTCTATTTTCTTTGATTTATTTTGATTTTCTGTGTCATTTTTAAAATAACTGGTTTTTAAAATGAACATTTTTAAAAAGAATTTAATAAAACTTTTTTTATAATTGTGAACTGTCTCAGATGTTTTAAATCCCTGCATAACCGAACCTGTGTGCCTCAGACCAGAGGTAATATTCTCTGGGTGAAATTCCCAGAGTGGCGTTGTTGAGCAACCTATTGGAACTAAAATCCCACAAAACCCGAACTTCCATCTAGTCTCGCCACACGACTAAGGAGCAGATTTAAACTCTAGAATTTGGTAAAAACTGCAAGTTTTGCTGAAGTAATTAAAGACACAAGTTCATGCTGAGAGTGGAGCTCCTTGATTGGCTAAGCAATGTAACGTGATCCTCTGCAGCAAGTGATGGCAAAGCGGGGCGTCATCACAACTTTACACGAGTGTGTCTTTACCTCCACCGAACTCGCATGATTATAAGAGTAGTAAGTTATGGTTATAATATAAAATAATGCTAAATAAGAGACGCTAAAGAAGTTATAAATGTGACTTTGACATTAAACTTGAAATGGTGGAAAATGTGTAACTTTAATAAAAGATCACTTGTGTTGGAGGTAGATAGTAGGTAAAATATTAGGAAAGGGAAGAACTAAAAAGAGAGCAGACATGACCAACACCTCCGAGTTTGCTGATTTGGAAACAGATTGTGGAACAACTTAAACTGTTGAAAGAAAAACATTGAGCAGGCAACACATGTAGGATGACCTTTGAGCAACGCCGGGACATGAACAAAGACATCATGTGATAATATATCTAAGATAATGATGAATGTGAGATTATCTATTCAAGCGAACAACCAATAAAATAAGCATGACATCAGTGCCAGCCAATGCAAACAAGTCTATAGGGTGGATAACCCCTATAAACGGTGAATGCAAAAGAGGAACCTTTGGTTGGACCTCCAGGCAGCTTCAAGCCAAGATCGAGATGTACAAAGAACTCTGCAGCTGAGGAAGAGCTGGGGCCATAGAGCTGAAGACTGTCCTGCGCATGGGGACCAGCCAGTTAGTCCCGCAATATGTGGCTTCAAATTGCACTTCTCTCATCATCTGAGTTCAGACCCCAAAGGCAAAGAATGAAGGCAAAGAAGAGGAACTGATGCCTTGCTTCCGTGAGGTCAGCTCACCTACATCTCAACCGACCAGAAAGATCTTGAAACAAGACAAGAAGCTGAGGGCTGCTACAAGCATGAGATCATCACCCTAAGACCAAAGACCTAAATCAGTTCTCTTCCTGCCAGGAAGGCCTGTGTGACCTCACCATCCATGCAGAGACGGGGTTTAGTGCAGCAATACCCTTGACAAGCTTCCTTCAGAAAGGTTTGATGAACAGCAAGACTAATTTAGTTATTCTGGTGAAGCTGTAGAAAATATTACAGTTAAGGCCAGAAATATTTGGACAGTAACACAATTTTCGCAAGTTGGGCTCTGCATGTCACTGCATTGGATTTGAAATGAAACCTCTACAACAGAATTCAAGTGCAGATTGTAATGTTTAATTTAAAGGGTTGAACAAAAATATCTGATAGAAAATGTAGGAATTGTACACATTTCTTTACAAACACTCCACATTTTAGGAGCTCAAAAGTAATTGGACAAATAAACATAACCCAAACAAAATATATTTTTTTCAATATTTTGTTGCAAATCCTTTGGAGGCAATCACTGCCTTAAGTCTGGAACCCATGGACATCACCAAACGCTGGGTTTCCTCCTTCTTAATGCTTTGGCTGTATGCTTGGGGTCATTGTCCAACTGTACTGTGAAGCGCCGTCCGATCAACTTTGCAGCATTTGGCTGAATCTGGGCTGAAAGTATATCCCGGTACACTACAGAATTCATCCGGCTACTCTTGTCTGCTGTTATGTCATCAATAAACACAAGTAACCCAGTGCCATTGAAAGCCATGCATGCNCATGCCATCACGTTGCCTCCACCATGTTTTACAGAGGATGTGGTGTGCCTTGGATCATGTGCCGTTCCCTTTCTTCTCCAAACTTTTTTCTTCCCATCATTCTTGTACAGGTTGATCTTTGTCTCATCTGTCCATAGAATACTTTTCCAGAACTGGGCTGGCTTCTTGAGGTGTTTTTTGGCAAATTTAACTCTGGCCTGTCTACTTTTGGAATTGATGAATGGTTTGCATCTAGATGTGAACCCTTTGTATTTACTTTCATGGAGTCTTCTCTTTACTGTTGACTTAGAGACAGATACACCTACTTCCCTGAGAGTGTACTGGACGTCAGTTGAAGTTGTGAATGGTTCTTCTTCACCAAAGAAAGTATGCGGCGATCATCCACCACCGTTTTCTTCCG
Organism: Micropoecilia bifurca; assembly: GCA_903067075.1. Taxonomy (NCBI): domain Eukaryota; kingdom Metazoa; phylum Chordata; class Actinopteri; order Cyprinodontiformes; family Poeciliidae; genus Micropoecilia; species Micropoecilia bifurca. Next base: position 4,555 of record CAEGAF010112151.1, read on the forward strand.
TGGACGCTCAGGCCTTTTTGAGTTCCCACGCTCACCAGTGAATTCCTTTTTTCTCAGAATGTACCCGACTGTTGATTTCGCTACTCCAAGCATGTCTGCTATCTCTCTGATGGATCTTTTCTTTTTTGTCAGCCTCAGGATGTTCTGCTTCACCTCAATTGAGAGTTCCTTGGACCGCATGTTGTCTGGTCACAGCAACAGCTTCCAAATGCAAAACCACACACCTGGAATCAACCCCAGACCTTTTAACTACTTAATTGATTACAGGTTAACAATGGAGACGCCTTCTGAGTTAATTGCAGCCCTTAGAGTCCATTGTCCAATTACTTTTGGTCCCTTGAAAAAGAGGAGGCTATGCATTACAGAGCTATGATTCCTAAACCCTTTCTCCGATTTGGATGTGGAAACTCTCATATTGCAGCTGGGAGTGTGCACTTTCAGCCCATATTATATATATAGTTGTATTTCTGAACATGTTTTTGTGAACAGCTAAAATAACAAAACTTGTGTCACTGTCCAAATATTTCTGGCCCTAACTGTATCTCCAGCAGCGACTCTTCAGGAGTATTATTGCTTTTTGCTGCACTGTGAGATTTCAACGACAAACAGCAAAACTGTTATTAAAATACTAACATTTAGAAGTCTTTAGGATATTTTAAAGTGTTTATTTATGTGAAAGTATTTACAACCCTTAAAGTTTTTAAAACTTTGTCACATTAGAAACATTAAACTTGTGTAGCGCTTTAGCACTAGCTTCCACTAATATACTGTGTTAGTGTAGCATTTTAGCATTAGCTTCTGCTAATATACTGCAATGATATAGCACTTTAGCACTAGTTTCTGCTAAAATATTGTGTTAGTGCAGCACTTTAGCATTAGCTTCTGCTAATACTATATTGGTGCATCGCCTTAGCACTAGTTTCCACTAATATACTGCATTGATATAGCGCTTTAGCCCTAGCTTTTGCTGATATACTGTGTTTGTGTAGCAACTTAGCATTAGCTTCTGCTAAATACCGTGTTGGAGTAGTGCTTTAGCATTAGCTTCTGATCACATATTGTGTTGGTGTAGAGCGTTAGCATTAGCTTCAGCTAATATAGTGTTTGTGTAGTGCTTTAGCATTAAGCAGAGCTAATGTTTAGATTAATGCTTTAGGGTTAGCATAGCTGACCTTTTAGCTATCAGTGTCCACAATTGGCTTAAAGGTTCATAAAACAGCTTTAGCATGATCTGCAAAATCCCAGTAAAAAACATTTTGTGGTTGTAACATGATGCCAGTGATGCGAATCTTTTGGCGAGGGACTGAAACAGGATCCTGTGAATCTGGGTTACATGAGGAAGGGAGGGGATTTACCTGCAGGACAAACTTCTGGTCGATGTAGCGTTTAGCCATGGATGGCTGGAAGTCTGGACTCTCCAGGAATCTCAGGAAAAACTCGTACACCAGCTGGGGAAAAGGGAAAATACACGAGCTTCTCATAATCCAGAAATACATTTCATAGTTATTTATATTAATCCGTGACAGAGAGTCCAGTGTTCAGAATCTCTTTCTCATAAGAGGTTAACAGATTATGAAAGATAAAATATGACAGAATATATGGAACATCCTAAAATTCTCTAATTTAATTTTTTCTAAGGATATAAAGAGGCTGTTTTTGATCTGAAATATAATCCTACATTTCAAATTATGGCTGATTAAATTCAACCTTCAGCTCCAGAGGATCCAGTTCTCAGGCAATTAATCAACTTGACATAAAATGCATTTAATGTCAGGGATCGCCTGCTTTATGAATGACAGACAACATCCAGCAGGTATATTCTGATGCTCTGCTGCTAATTTTACTTTGTCACACTAAAATCTGTGGGTATAAACCGAAAAAGTCAGGATGTTTTGCAGACAAACTTTGTTTTTAGCACTGAGGTAAATAAAATGCAGCGAGAACATGGCGAACCTGCAGATGTGGCCATGAGGCTTCGAGAGTCGGCTCATCTTCCTCAGGGTCAAACTCCGGATTCTCGCTGGGAGGAAGCGTGCGGAAGATGTTTACTGAGATCTGGAAGAGAGAAAACATGGGAGGGACGAGGTTGGCAAAGCAGAAAAGAAGAATTTGACAGAGAAAACTAAAACATTTGGTGGTTTAAAGACTTGATGTCGTCTGTGTCAGTTAAACATCCATCCATCCATTTTCTAACACCCTTGTCCCTTAGTGGGGTCTGGAGGGTTAAACATCCTAATTAGATAAGTATTTTATACATGATATGTCACAAATAAATGCATCATAATATCAGTGTGTGCAGAATACATGCACATTTTGAAAAATGTGCCTGAATCTTTCTTTAAAGCTGCATTTCTGACATACAGGGCGGTGTTTTTATTAATCTGATTATTTTGGACAACTTATCCGTGCAATAATAAAATAGAACATGTTATTGCCATTTGACATTTTTTCTCTAATAATCAGTTTATCAAGAGAATCTTTGCGGTAAGAAGCAAATGTTTTCTTATTATTCTCTAATTTGCAGAAATACAGAGTTCAAACCTAAACTAAAATTAGTTTAGTTTTAACAATGATTTTTTGCAAATCCAGGTATTTATTCCCTGGATAATTACAGGAATACGTTGATTTAATTAAATCATTGAACAAAAATGCTCCAGATTTCATCTTTTGGTGTCACTCTGGACCGAACAGATGGGCTGAACGGACAGCAGCAAACACTGTCAGACCAAGAAGCTGTTGCATTGCAGGTAAGAATAAAAATCTCTCTTCAGCCCCGTTTTCAGTTTCCAAGCAACTCCAGCCGGTGTTGGTCATCTCTAATGCTGATGCCAGCCTGTGTTCAAGGAAGAACTGATAAGTCATGCAACGACTGTCCACTAAGTCATCATTAATTCAGAAAATCCATCTGCACCGGCCAGCATTAACTGCTCATTAAAGGCACTGTTTAAATCTCTGTTTGTGTTTTTTTATCACATTATTTTCTCTTTATGTGGTTTTCTGGGTGTTTAGCTGCTGAATAAGGTAATATTCTGGAGATTGCTTCCACCACTATGCATGATCTGATCTCTAATCTGATTTCTTTTTCTTTTAAAGTATCGTATAATCTTTTCTTTTTACCCTGAGACTTCATCAGTTCATGAAGAGGAGCAGCTTCGACTCTAATACCTTCTAAACAGTAGAATCATATTCTTAGGTTACTCTGTGTTTTGTTGCACTGCACCAAATTCTAAGGAGCTGCCCATCCCTCCAACTTTTGCAAAAGAGCACTTTTTTTTTTTTACGTTGCTATTATTGAGACTTTTCTTAAGCGGAAAGCGGCACATTGGATCGTTCCTCCACTTTCCTTCCACCCCATTTTCACACCTCTGGGTAGAGCTGCTGAACGCCATGAGCAGCTATATATGTGCTGCAGGCGTTTCCTGCTCCTCTGGGATCTCCGCTGTCCACTCGCTGCAGCACAATCCACTTTATCTCTCCCTTCCATCCCTCCTCTTGTCATCATGTGTGCAGACTTATGCTTCCCTCTTTGTTAGCTCCTGCTCTCCTCTCCATTCTCACTCTTATCAGTTCATCCAGATGTCCTTCTTTTTTGATGCCATGCAGGTTGGATTAGCGCTTGCAGGTCTTTTTAATTTTGTTCTTGATTCACTTTTGACCTATTTCCACATCAGCTTGATTGTTTAATATTCTTGCACCGCTGCAAATTGTAGTTTTGGGAATGTTGGCGTTCATTAATTTAACTGAAATTTGGGAATTTCTTCATAAAGCTGCAGTAACTTTTATAAATAAACATTTGTTTACCAATTTGTTGAAAGAAATTAGCTCCTCTGCATTCTCCCAGTGCTAACTAGAAACAGCCAATCAGAGCCAGGAGGCGGGTCTTAGTGCTGCCAATCACCCTCTGTGCGGCTGCTGAGGAGGTGGATAAGATTCATCTTTTGACAGGTTATCTGTCTCACAACATACCGACACGACATGGGGACAGTTTTAGGAAATATGTAAAAGATATATACTTTTAAAAAATTACATATTGGAGTTATAAGTAGTTATATATTAAAAAACGCAATATTTATATCCAATTAATCAATTAATTGTCAGAATAATCAATAAAATAATCAATTACTAAAATAATTGGAGTTACGGATCTATAGTATAATTTTAAAAAACATAAAATAACATAAATATGTGGCGCAGCTCATCCTTTACAAGCTTTAGAGAATGTTAATTTTGTGTGCAGGAAATTGTCTCTTCCTTAAACGGATAAGTGGAAAAATTTCCTCTACGACACAAAGGCAGGATGTTATCCTGAATTTATGTCCCTCTGATTATCTGACATGTCGGTTGCATGATAAAGATGATTTAGTGAAAATGTTGGACTGAATATTTCCTTACAGGAGTCTTTGTATTGTAATATTATCAGTTTTTATAGTTTTGTTCTAGTCAGTGCTGATACTAAGTGCTGTTTCTTTTTCTATTTATGGATAAGGGAGCGAGAGGACAAGTTACTGAATTAAAAACATTAAGAGACCACTTAGATTAGATCTCTGATTTTACTCTTTACAGGTTTATGTTTGAGTAAAATGAACATTAGTTTTTGTATTCTAACAACTATTGACAACATGTTTCTGAGATTCCAAGTGAAAATTTAGTTTTTCATTTGCAGAAAATGAGAAATGGTCAAGATAACAAAAAGATACAGAGCTTTCAGACCTCAAATAGTGCAAAGAAAACAAGTTAATATTAATTTAGAAACAACAATACTGATGTTTTAACTCAGGACAATTTCAGAAATCAATATTTGGTGGAAGAACCTGGAGGTTTTCAGTGGGGCTCGGTACAGAGGACTCTTAGGTTTTACCAGATCTGTATGAAACATCCAAACAACTATGAAAATGTTTATCATCACTGTAACTAAAGTCAAGAAACGACTCCAGTTACAGTTACAATGACCATCTTATTATCGTTATCTTACCATCATTATTATCATTAGTTTTTTACATTTATTTATTGCTATATAACACAGATGAAGAATAATTTATTGGCAGGCAGTTGGTAAATATTCTAATGCTCTGTGTCCAGTTGTTGTCATGATTGTTATTATTATGATCCATAGAGTTTATTGTCTCGTTATGAGTTCGTTTGTAACCATTTCGTCGATGTAATATAATTTATTTTTTGGCTCTTTAGCCCCAGTATATTGAACAGACACATGACTATTATAACATGGTTTTATTTTTTAAAAATGTGATAATTATTCAGTCAGTAAAACTGAGATAAAGACTAATAAATAAGTGTTCACATCTTTCTGCTCTTTTTCAAGGAGAAATAGTGGAAAACAAATCATTTTGTTCTTGGTTATCAATGCAGATGTTTTCTCTGATTGCTTGTTTTCTTGTTTTTAAAAACCTGATTGAAATAAATACATAAAAAATGGAGATAATAACATCTGAGCATAGTTATGTTTATGACCCAAATGTTTAAATTTTGCTTTGTCTGTTGTCAAAACACAAAAATGTTGAAAAGTTTAATAAATATATATATTTTTTTAAATCTACAAAATTCATCCCAACTCCTTCGACCTTTGACCTTCCTGCCAGCCGTACCATCTTTATGGCCTCTGGGTAGAGCGGCTCGATCAGGACCCCTCTGCTGGTGGCCACGCTCTCCACCAGCTCGTTCAGCGCCGCACGTTTGATCTCCTTCCCCTTCAGGTCGGCCACACAGTCCAGGAAGTCGAACAGCACGCAGCACTGCTGCAGCTTCTTGCAGAACAGGTCATGTAGTTCTGCCACCGGTGCGTCTGGGGAGCCAGGGGTGGGAGGAAACACACACAGATAGAGAAAGGAAAGCGTTAAAAGCCAGAAAGTCGGCTGAATCCATTCCCAAAAGAAGCTCTGTGTGTTTGAAAATAAACAGTTTGACAAAGTGGGAGCGTGAGAAAAAGAGCTCCAGCTCCAGCACATGTGTTGCACAAGTTTCTTCTTCTTCTCTCAGGTGATGAGGGAAGGAGAGACAGAACGTTACTCTACCAGCACAGACGGGGGATGGCATTTGTCCGCAAACACGACGGATTTCTCCAGATGTCTGCGGTGAATCCGAGTCCTAACATCTGTCACAAACATTCAAAACACCTGGTTGGTCGCACTGATCCAACCTGCTGGCTGCGAACACAATGGAACCTCGAAAACTCAGACTTTCACACAGACAGTGGAAACCCAGGGATTACATATCACACACAATGAAATCTGAGTTGATTCCAGGAGCCTGGGAGTGTGAAAGTTATCAGCTCAGCTTGTTAAGCATCACACAAAACCAAATGACTGTCTGCACACCGAGTTACAGGACATGGCAACAGCAAATAAGACTCATTTGCTCTTTATCGACTATGACTGGATTTACTCTGTTGGACTGGGGACGAAAACTGAAACATTAGTTAAATGTTCAGCTGGTGCGTTTTGTTTTCACTCTGCACAGCGTCAATGATCCAAACCCTTTGAAGAGACGATTCCCCTCCTCGCCTGTGGGGGCGCCGACATGAAAACGCCTGAACAAGACGCTGAGCACAACTTCCTTCTTAGCATCAGATTTTAACGGCTGGAGAATTTCTCCTGTCTTTGGCAAAACAATAAAAGTGGTAATTAATTTATGCTCTAGTTATTATGAATCAACTTCAGCTCTGATCAAATGGGGCAATTTAAAATAATTCAGTGTTTCAGCATTTCTGGTCCAGAAAACAATCGTCTCAGCAAACTAAACTGAACTGAACAAACTAAATTCAAACATTTAGTTTAGCTAAACATTTTGCTCTGCATCCGGCAAACAAACGCCCCAACTAAATATTTAATCTGCAAGTGAAATATTTATCTAGTGAATTAAATATTTAGTTTGGAACTATGTGACATTTATAAATGTATGTATAACATGGCGAAAATATGACTTTGAAAAATTAATATTGTTTTTTCTCAACAGGCTAAAAACCAAAATACTACTGTTCATATTATACTGTGTTACTTTACAAACGGCACCTCATAGTTAGCATCTCTTCAAACCAATGCTAATGTCACCAAGCTAACACGCAGACAGCAGCTGCAGAAACCTGATGATTGTGAAGATAAAAGGTTTATTACACCAATCAGACCTGAAAAAGGAAACTTTTCAGAAGGAATAACAATCGGCCGTCTTAGGTTGGGCAGGAAACCTGTTTATTCTGCCTCAGGTTGTATTTCAGATTTATATCTTCATCCAGATCTGGATTGCAGGAAAAAATAGGAATCTAAATAATGACTTGTTGACACAAATATGCTAATATTTTAGCTAAATTATTTTATCCCAACATGAAGCATCTACTAAAAACACAAAAAAATAAAGAAAGTCCTTCTCCACAGACAGACGTTTCATCCCATCTGAGCAAATACAGCCATGAAATTCATCAAAGACACTGGCTTCAACAGGGAACATTAAGTCCTAAATAGATTATTTTCCTCCTTTTGGAACAAAGCTAAACAGTTCATGAGTCGCTTTCTGCGCCAACTGAGCATCGGAAGAGCCTGTAGACAGAACCACAGGAGGAGAGGATTAAATTTAACCCGTCTTAACCTGCAGGCGTGAAGGAGTGGAGGGGCTCCAGGCTGCAGCCCCTCCACTCCCAGAGCCCTGCCACCTCCTCTGGGCTCACCTGGACCATCTGTCCCCTCTGCTATGGAGTCAAACAGGAAGAAAACTCAAAGTGTGAGCAGCTAAGAAATCAGTCACAGCCACAGGAATAAAAGATCACAGGAAAAACTAAATCCACCCTTATGCTCCTGGATTTAGGAGGGAAATTAGTAGATAATTAAAAACATTGTGTTTTATTAGTTGAATATATTTCTATTATCAGTGCAGCATTTGTAGTTCTCTGGATCTTAAGGATGTAAAGAACAACACAAAGAGATTTTGTTTAGTTTTTTTTTTTTTTCCAAAATCAGTTATCGGTTTTAAAAACACATCTACACAAACTTCCAGAAATGTTTTTATCCACATGGATACACAGAGAGAAAAACGTTATTTTACTCCTTCTGACCAGTAAGTGGCGCTAAGCATGGAGTCCAGGAGACGATGCACTTAAATCATCCACACAAAGTTAGCAGTAAATACAAGAGAGCAAAACTGAAGAACAGAGAGAAAGTTTAGGGCTGAAGTGATTAATTGTGATGATTATTGAAATAATTGTCAACGAATGTAGAAAGTGGAGTATACAGACTCAAAAGAACGTTGTTTACTGAAGAGAAGTGATTAACCCAAAAGTGTACAGAAAATCTACACATTTTTCATTTAAGATAAAAAAACAGTTTATTTAATAGGTTCTGGTCAGAACTTCTCAAGTGTTTTAGTTTTAGCTTCATCTCATTCAAATTCTGCCAGAAACTCTGTTAAAAAGGAACTGTTGCTGTCAAAGTATTAATTAGTTAAAAAATAAATCAACAGATCAGTCCTACAGTGTATTGATAAGTGAAGCAGAAAAGGCTGAGCTTTTTACATCTTTAAGTTGGAAGTATTATCCTTTAAGTCTATTGCATTTTATGGAATGCAATGTTTAAATATTAATGAAATTATTTGTTTATTTGAATTTTTTTCATGTATTTCTAGTATACCATAAAAAGGACTTCAAGTTGCACTAACTTTTATTAAAAAAATATGTATTTTTTTACATTTTTGTAAAAGCTGTTAACATGTGATGACAGTTTGAGACTTTGTTAGCTTCTCTGTCTTCTCCAAAGCTAACTAGAACCAACCAATCAGAGCCAGGAGGCGGGTCTTAGTGCTGTCAATCACCCTCTGTGTGGCTGGAGGAGATTAACCCTTTAACAGGATCTGTCTCATTACGTACTGTTGCAACCCGGGGACAGCTTTAACAAATATGTAAAATAAAAAAGTTACGTAAGTGGTTATATGAAAAATCTGCAAAATGAGCCAATATTTTTATCCAGTTAATTGTCAGAATAATCGATTACTAAAATAATCATTAGTTGAGTTACGGATCGATGAGAAAAAAACATGAATGCGCTGTTTAGCACGGTGGTGGCAGGATGGTGATCTGGGCTTGTTCTGCAGTTATTCTCACTGAATCAAACATTAATAAACTCTGCAGAAAGTCCATCTTAAGCCCAAACTGGGTCACGAGGATAACAACCCAAAACCCTGCAACAAAAGCAATCAATGTGTTGCCACGGCCTAGTCAAAGTCTAGACATTAACTTGATTGAAATGCTGTGATGGGAGCTCTTGGGAGCAGAAAATAATTAAATATCTGCAAATGTAAGTGAACTGAAGCGTTGATTGCAAAGGAAAAAGTCACCAAAACAGCTGCAAACATTTCCAAACTGAAGTCAGAATCTGATGAAGACGGAAAACTTTGATTCCTCATTTCCGTTCGACTTGAAGGTTAATTTATCCAACGATATAAAGTCCAGATATTATGTCTCTTTTACTTCTTCTGATGAACCTTTTATGTGCATGAACCTTCGCCGTGTCTTCTCTCCGTTGACAGCGCGGTTCTTTTTGTTTGGCTGTTTATCTTTTGACACTCGGTGAATCGCTGAGAAGTTCCAGTTTGTTCCTGACCTGCAGCCAGTTTGAGGCAGCAAAGTTCCCACTGTTCCCCAACAAACTCACTTATTTCACCACCAACACGTCTTTAGGTCAGACTGAGAACTTTACGCTCCACTTTTCTGTTTTTGTTTTAATCTTTCTCCTTCCTTCGTCTTTTCTGCTTTTTCTCCCCAGGTGAATTGTAAGCCTCACTGAATGTGGAGAAGATGAGGCTGAAAGGAAAGAGGAGGAAATAAAGATGGGAAAACTGCATTTGTGTTGAGAGGTACGAGAACAAATGTGGGTAAAAAGGTGAAGGACATGAACGCGAAAAAGCCTGAAAAACTGAGGAGAAAAGAAAAAATTCTTCTCTGTTTTTTAACAACTTAATGCTTGACGAGGAAGCCTCATGTTTTCTGACAATGCAAATGTAGTTGTTACTCCAGTAACTGCAGAACGAGACGCTCACTATCGGTTTTACAACGGTTCAGTTATATATTTCTGTTTGTTTCAGCTCAATTAAAGGAAATCACCGCACTCAGCAAAGGTAAACCACCTACGCCTGATCCAAGCAGACAGGAAGACAGTAGGCGGACAAAAATTAACTCCAATTCAGGAAACAAACGACTCCATTAGCTAATTTTGGAAATTGTTCTTTTCTTGCACCTTTTTTTCCACTAACAGATATTGGGAACCGCAGCAACATTTTTTTATTTTTTTTTAAAAAAGATTTTCAACAATCTAAGACAAATTCATGAATTTAAAGTTGGGAACAAGCGAAACATTTCAAAAAGTTGGAATAATAATTGGAAGGTAAGTCTAGAAAACTTGTATAAAAGGACAAACTTGCAGACGTTTTCACAAAAAACTGCCAACATGTCAGAGAAATAACTTAAAGATGGAGAGCAGCTGCATTAAAGAGTTTATTTTAAATCCATCAACACCGCATTATAAAGCTGGAGAATCCAGATAAATAGGCACAAGCAACAGTGCAAAAAAAATGAAAAATCTATTTTAAATTTATAGCACCTTCCTCAATTATTGGCACATTTAGTAAAAAGACTTTCAAATTAGTTGTTGCTCCGGAGGCTTGGCATCAGCTCCTGCTGCTGAAGTCTGCTTGCAACAAAACTGAGAAAAAAATACAAACGTGCATGAAAAAGTACGTAGAAAAAAGGAGAGAGGATGAAAATCAGAGTAAGACTTTGTGCACATACTGTAGAACAATTACTGCACAACAACCCAAAATGATTGACTTCCTAATGAAATACTGACCCGACGACGTTACCGGCTCTAAAATGAAACCAGTTTTGGTCTCGTCACCAGAGTGTGTCACAACATTTCACCCCGTGTGACGAGTAATTAAAAAAGCCACCTCAGCATTGTGGGAAATAATGCCAAACACACTGAGGCTTTCACAGGAGACCCGATGTCCGGCTTCTTCTCTTATAAGGAGCGCAGTGGGCTGCAGTCAATAATAAAGACCTTCCTCTGTGAAACGCACACACTGTGACCAGAACCACAGCCAGCCGGCCGGTCAAGTGAACAATACTATATTTATTTTTAACCTTGATTTTACACCTGATAGATCCTATAGCAGGAAACACCTCACACTTACTGCAACACAGCCTACAAAATAATTTAGACTGTGAGCTCTGCTGAGGCTCGTTTGGCAAATTAAAATGACCTTTACATAAGCATTACTAATGCTTTTCATTAATTAAGCCCACATTTTTTTATTATATATAAATAATAATATAATAAAGATATATATAGATATAGGTCTGGTGTAATATTCTAATCTGTTGTTATGTTACGAAAGGTCAAGCAAGTACAGGCTTGTTCAGTATATTAGAATATTATTGAAAAGTTCATTTATTTCACAAACTCAATTCAGTGAAACACAATATATAGACTATATATAGACTAATTGCACACAGGTTTATGTTTAATGCATTTATTTTTTTAAATAACTGTTAAATACTAGCATGATATCAGTCTAAGTGTTAAAACAGTGTTGACATAAAAAACTATCACAAGGGCTTTTTTAACATAGCAGGTACTCATTTTTGATTGATATACTGTTTAGCTAACTGTTTGCTGTCCTGCAAGTTAGTTAAACTGATGTTGGCTAAATGCTAATAGTTACCATTTAGGTATTAAATAACAGCTGACATAGCCTACAGTTAATAATTAGCAAACTGTTAGCTAACAGCTAACTATTAGCTGATAACAGCTAACTATTAGCTGATAACAGCTAATTATTAGCTGATAACAGCTAACTATTAGCTGTTATCAGCTAACTAAATTATTAGCTGATAACAGCTAACTATTAGCTGTTATCAGCTAACTATTAGCTGTTATCAGCTAACTAGTAGCTGTTATCAGCTAATGTGTTAATATGTTAACTGAGAGCGAGCGCTAACTAATATATTAAATATTACCTCCTAGTTAATATTTAGCTATTAACTAATAGCTTATCATTTCCTGTAGCTATCTGCTGATTAACAGCTAGCTGTGAGCTAACAGTTTGCTAATTATTAACTGTAGGCTATGTTAGCTGTTATTTAATACCTAAATGGTAACTATTAGCATTTAGCCAACATAAGTTTAATTGTTAACTAGTAGTGCTAACTAGCAACATTTCAGCAGTTAACCAACAGTTAATAGTTAGCAGTTAGTTAACTGCTAATTAACTGTTAACTAACTGCTGAAATGTTAACTGAGAGCGAGTGCTAACTAGTATATTAAATATTACCTGGTAGTTAATATTTAGCTATTAACTGGTAGCTTATCATCTACTGTAGCTATCTGCTGATAAACAGCTAGCTGTTAGCTAACAAGCATCTTAATTAGTTAACTGCATTTGATTAAATGGGAAGCTTAAGTTCAGTTTTATCAAAGGACAGACACTTAAGAGCTGTGGCGTTTTATCTCCACTTAGAGTCTGGATTTGTTTATTTTATATTTTGGTTGTTGAAAAACTCAACCGCTACGTTCCGTTACGTTGGGAGTCTGACGTCACGGTTGCTAGGCAACAGAGCAAACGCTGAGGCAAGAGCGGGAAAGAATCTGAACGTTTTCGAGATGCAGCCGCTAAATCTGGACACAACTAATCAAAACCAGAGCAAAATATTCCAACGACTACAGATTTATGTACATTTTACTGAATTTATGAAAATAAAAAACAGATACTCTTCATTTAAATTTTAATATTTAATTTAAATTGCCATTGGAAGCGCAATTTTAAATTTAACAATAGAGTCAAAATCCAATCGTGCCTTTTAAATAGATGCTCATTTGAGAAAACTAAAATAAAATGTGGATCATCCCTCCAACAGAAATGTTCCTCTGGCAGTGAGTCACACGCTGCCTGTGTTTGTAGAAGCCTGTAGAAATAAAGCAGCGGCGCTTTGCTATTTACATAAACAAAGGCAGTATTTACTGCTGGTATTTTTTTTTTTTGCACAATATTATTTCCAGTTTTGCCCTCAGTCACCCCTGGAAACATCCGTGTGTTTGTGTTAGATTATTATTATTATTTTTAAGTGAAGGCACTTTTTGTTTGACAGAGGGACGTTATTTAAGTTGGGCTGCAGAGACGAGATGTTTTTCATTTTAAATAAGCCTTATTGATAATTACACAACATCTGCAAAAAGGTGAGGGAGCAATGATGAGGCAGGAAAGAATGGAGAGGAGGAAGAGGAGGGTTTGGTAAAAAGGAGCAGCGATACATAAGAATCAGCAGCTCAAACACACACAGCTGCATAAATCTAAATATAGTCCAGCTGGAGAGAGAGAGAAGGTGGAGAATAGGGAGGAAAAAGGAGGAAGAAGAGGGGAGTGGTATAGGGTTAAAGAATGACATCATCCTCTTCCTCCTCCTCTCTCATCTTTCCATCCCTGGGTTCCTCCCTTGGTCCTCTCCCTCCATCTTTCCCTTCCTCTTCTCCGTCTCTCTGAGGCTTTTTTTCCCTTAAATGAGCCGCTCTCGTCTTTAAATAACAGTTATTCTGTTTGGGGCTGAGTGTGTGACACAGAGAGAGAGAGACGGAGAGAAAGGAGGACAGCTTCTGTTTCAGCCAAGCCGCCTCTGCACCTCTGTCAATGCACAGATAGAGTGACGCAAACGGAGGGAAGGAAAGGGGGAAAGAGGCAGATAAAGAAGACGAGGTTATAAATAGGAGAAGGGACCAGCAGCTATTAGCATTGAGGCGGCGTAGAAGTCAGGGCGGTATAAATACCACCTTAAGGGGTTTACGTGACGCACTTCAAGCCCATCTTTAAATAATCTAATCCCGACCCAATCAGAGCAGAGGCGTCCACTCCACCGTCCTGCTCACTGGACACACAGAAACATGGAGAGCTCGGCCATTTCCACCTGCAGATACATTATCTCGGTGCTTTGATTTAGGAGAATAGACTCTTAGTTTATAAATCGCTGACCGGCTCAGCAGCACAACACATTAAAGATCCGGACTTCTCAGGTCTTCTGGTTCTGGCCTGAAGAACCAGAGCCAGACATAGAGAAGCAGCATTCAGCTTCTATGCTCCACAGATCTGGAACAAACAGCACAAAACACTGACTTCCGTTAAATCTAGACTAAAAGCCCTCCTGCTTCGAGTTGCTTTGGATTCATAATAACGAGAATATTGATCAACATATCTGTTGCATCTTTGCTTGGTGATTCTGTTGATGACATTTATCATAAATAATGTTAACTGCTGGTTCATAATTGGTCGCTGTGTTACGGTGTTATAGTGTTAAACACATTGAACTTGCATATAAATACAAACAAACTTGACTAGACTTGTCTTTTGTTTTGTTTTTTGTTGTTTTTTTGCCCACAAGCCACAAACTATTAGGCAAAAAAATTAAATAAAAAAATCACACCTGAAATCAAAGGCATAAAATAAATACATGTATATCTTGCCATAGCTGTGTAATACTTAGTAATATGTAAATCTGTTCAAAGCTAACAATACCAAACTTTAGTTTTACAAGTTTCATTCTAAATTGCTCAACTAGTTAGATATCTTATTTCTATTTCTTGGTATGTTTACTTGTTTTTGTGATTTCCTTCATTTTGTCGGTGTCATTAGTCAGCTAACATCATATATTAACATAATTCCTAGTCAGGGCTAATGCAGTGCATCTGAAACAATGAATGAGCAGCAGCCTGCCGTGCGCCGCTGCAGCCCGACCAGCAGCAGACAGAACTGGGCTTTAAAACATGCTTCCCTTCAGAATAAGGCCTTTTAATGTGTTCTAGCGGATTCTGTGAATCAGCATATTGGTCCACTCATACTGCTGCGTTCAGCGGTGAGCGATGTCCGCCACAGCAGATTGTCCTCAGAAACATAAACACTTCCAGCGGGCAGTTCCTGTAATCAGCTCTGAAACTGAATCTGCTAAAAACAAACCCTGGAACGAGACCTGCAGAAACAAGCCAAATACCCGTGTTATAGGTTAATGTTACACTGCAAAAACAGAGAAGCTTAACGAGATCATATCAAGTATCTGAATTCACTAGAAATCAGACCAAACTAACTTGCAAGTAACTTTTCAACAATATGTAGCAGTTTTAAATAAATACTTCATTAATACTGGTAAAAAATGCTAGTTCCACTGGCAGAGTATTTAACATTTATGGTAACATTTAAAAATCTACCAGTTGAGCTAGTACTACCACAATAATCTGTTAATCTGGTATTGAATCAAAAGGTTTGGTTAATCAATAAGAGTGGATTACTGGAATTACAGCCACTCTAAAAACTCTTAAAACTGCCTTTTTTATTTGTTTAAACACTAAATATACATTAATATGTATTAATACACACAGTCGAAACCATCTTAGCACAATGACAGCCAATCAGTGCCAAGGAGAATAAATGGCACTCCTGGATTGGCTGCTTTGCAAACACCAGCCAATAGCATCGCACCAATGAGGTTCAGTTTCCCAAAATGCATTTTCTTTGGAATATTTCAGGCTTCCTCAATTTCCACAAATAATCTGGGGAGACGTTCCACGGAAAATCCACTAATACTGAACTAGTCCCGTGTAAAGCCAGTAGAACTGGTAGCCTGACCTTTGACCCCATGACCCTGATCATGGCCACATTCAAACACATGCTCAACGTTCACTTCACTTCTTTTGTGTGGATCCATTTCAGACGTAATGCCACGTTTACAACAAATGTTTTGACTAAGAAAAATCCAAACATTTGCCAAAAGTTTAAAGAAATATAAGTTAATTCTCATTAAAAATGGTGGAACTGAACTCAGCAGGACTCATAAGGTCCAAAAAATGTAATTTATACACCAACTTCACTCCCTTGTTCTGCTATATATATTTTATAAATAACACAAACTGCTGTTTACTCAAGTACCTGAATTTTAAAAAATTTGAAGACAGAAAAATTTTGAAGTTTTCCATGTAATTTCATTAGGATGTATGAAAAACGTTGGTTTCTATATTATTTTAATTAGTTTCAGTTGTTTGGATTCATTTATTGCTCTGATTATAGAAAATTCTCTCTAAGTTTCCTCCTGCTGCTGGTTAATATGTATTGGAGTCACATAACCACGTTTCCTCACAGTGTAGCCGCTGAAATCAGCAGCATTTTGACAAAAAGGACGCTTACTATGCCCTTTATTAAACCTCCAAACGTATTTTCTAATTACTTTCGGGTTATGACGGTAATAAAAATCTCCTCTGGAAATAATATTTGCTGGTAGGATGTAAACAGAAATGGCCGACAGTTAGTAAACAGATCTGGGCCGAAGTTCTTCCAGCTGGAGACGTCGTCAACATCCGATTAGCAGCTTTCTGCCTCGCCGCTGCGTCGCTCACAGATAAGGAAATGTGATAAAGTGGAGAGAAAATAAATCACATCTCCCTGAATTTGACTGAGGCTCAGCTGCTCTTTTCTGAGGTTGATGTGTTTCTAAATAGAAAGCCGGATTAGATTTTTCCTTTTTCAGTAAATCTCTGTAGTTTGTGAGGACTACGCCTTTCAGGACGACAAATTTTACTGGACGATAAGTAATTATTGCGATAAACGATAATATTGTTGTTTTGAGACCACCTTCATGTAAATTATTGATTAATAGCGGCTTAATTATGCACGTTCTCCCTGTCAAAGACAAATAAACTTTACTTTTGTGAAAAACACGCAACACTGGAACTGGAAGATATTTAAATATCCAAAATGAAACATGGCAACCAAAAACAATGAACACAAAATAAAACAGAAATGAAAACCACACATAGCTGAAAACATAAATAAAACGGATTATGATGTTTCTGTAAACAACATTGCACTTCCAATGGAAATTATTGAGTTTATTTTATTTTGTCAAGTGGTTTTATCTACGTCAGGTTCAGTGAGATGATATAATTTCTGCATGTTTAATGCTTTATTCTCTCTGCTTCCAGGTGAATGTTTAGGTTGTGATGAAACCTTCAGATTTATTTCATTGTTTGGCTTTTTATCACATCTTCTGCCAACCAGTTTCCTTTTTTTAAATGTCCTCCTCCCTCTCGGCTCCTGCTCCACCTATCAGCTTAATGTTCAGTCATTTCCTCATCCGCTCCGCTGGACCACTTTCTTCTCCCCCCACTCTTTCTCTTAATTGATCTGAGAGCAGAAACGGCTCCACGCCTCCTGTAACACTAAACCGGACCGACCCGGCCGGGCCTGAAACGCCCACCAGGAGTCATCCGGTCGCCACATCCAGGCTGCTGGAGAAGCTGATGCGTTACAGCAAACACTGCGTTTCAAACGCATCTCTACATTGATTGTTATGATATGAACAAATACAGTAACTAACACACTGGGTGGTGTTTGTTACATCGCTTTGTTTATTCTCTGAGTGGATTTATGAATAAATAAATAACTATATTTACAACTACTCGCCTTTTCTCTGGAATAACTGACAGTTCATTTAGAACTGGGTTATCAAAGTGGGGGAAGGGGGCCATTTGCGGCCCCTGGACTGATTTTGTGCGGCCCCCTGACCACAATATTACAATAAATTAAATAAATTGGAGACTTTTTCACTAAAATCCACCCATAGCGATGTTGAAACACAAGGTGATCATCTTTTCCCAGCAACTAGAACCACATCTGCTCATTGACTTTTACTCTAAAGGACACCTTGTGGACCAAAATCAGCTTCTTTTTTTTTGCTTTATTGAAAGTTGGATGATTGCAGCAGGTATTTTCGAATGAAGCTGGACCCAGATCCAGTTTTTGTTGCTGAGAAAAGACAAACTATTTTTAAAGGTTTCCTCAGTCGAGACTGGATGCCTTTTATTTAACAAGGAAAACCATTAGATTAGAATAGAATAGAATAGAATAGAATAGAATAGAATAGAATCTATATTTTCATTGTAACAATGAGACATTCAAGGTTTCCCCCAGAAAACTTGCTAAGCCTGGTGGTTGGGTTCATCCAGCATCCCGTCGTGTTTTTGAGTTAAAAAATGTTTAAAATTGACAAGAAATTTGAAAATATCACTTGATAATTATGTGTTATTGAAAGATTGGAAGATTAATACCTAAACACCAACTATAAAGTCTTAAAAATTCACACTTTTTAAAAAGACTTAAATAAATAAGCAATTCACACTTTTTAAAAAGACTTAAATAAATAAGCAATGCCAAGCCTGGTGGGGGCACGAGCAAAGCCTGGTGGCCTGCCAGGCTTATAATGCACTGGGCGAAACCCTGGACATTCTACATTGATATTTGGCTTCACTCCTCCAGATAAAAACAATGCCTCACAAGAAAAGACTCTAAATAATGACTTATCCTTTGGTAAAAATTACCTGAAACTAAAAATATAAATAAAAATAGATGAGGTCAAATTGACATGTTGATGGTCGATGGGTTAAAATTTGAAGTTTTGGATCTACGATCCCTTTACTGCAGAAAAAATTTAGTTTTTTTTTTTTTTTTAAATTAAAATCCATCACGGTTAGTTTATTGTTGATAGAAAAAAAATCACAACATTTTTCCTGATTTATTTTAGCTGATGATTTTGGCACATAAAAAGTTTGAACGTCCCTGATTCAGATACAGTTTGTAATTTTTTTAGATATTTCACTATAAGCAGGTAAATTTGCAAGGCAGATTATATATCTCCAACTTACACCTGAAAACAAGCAGACGGTTCTTCAGGTTTGTTTTCCAACCATTCTCGCAGTGCTTTGCTGTGAGTTGCTTTAGACAGCATCTTCCACTTGTTTCCTGTTCTTGCAGTCAACAAAAAGCAACTTGACCAGTGTGAACATCCTTTCCTGAGTTTAGTTTGTAAATTACCAACTTGCTCTTCTAAATTCGTTCCTTTTTGAGCAGACGCAGCCTCTAAATGTGGTTAAAACTGGAGGCTAACGGGTTTGTTTTGCCTTCAAACGCAGCTCTTCACATCTGAACACCTTCCTTTCACGTCTTTCAGAATCCATATATCGCAAGATAGCAGCGTTTCTTTCTTCTCCTTTGCTTTCGATGTGGATATCTAGCGCCATGCTCTCCGTCTAATCCCCTCATTGTTAGCTGTGAAAATGGCCCAGTTCTGAGCTTGTTATGAAACACAAGCAGTGGTGTATTTTTGTACAATGCAGACAGCGGTGGAAGCATTTGAAATGCATTTCCTACCAGAAACAGAAGGCTTGCAAAAGCACACTTTGACCCGCTAAACTGCATTTAAACGATTATACTAAAACCGGCCAAATGTTTAAAACAAAACAGCTAAAACTCTCCCTAATTCTTATGCTAAACAGGATCTGAGCGCAAAAATGTAGCATTTACGTAACACATTAACTCAAAGCATGCAACAATAATTAATTCTTCCTGCCATGCCGCTCAGCTTTCACTCTCCATCTGTTACTCTGTTCAACAAAGTCTGATCCATTTACTGTCTGTAGAGCCTCTCTGATATCTGCAGGCTGATTCAAGGCTTTTAGAGATACTTAACCACTGGCACAAAGCAGCAGAATGGCTTTTGTGCAGGTGCAGGAGGTTTAACACCCTCTAAGGTAACACAACATGCTTTAGGGCCTGGTGGAGATATTTGAAGCCACTCAGCAGGCCTTTAAAAGTCACTGCTGCTGGCAGCAGATGATGGAAATGTCAAGGGCAGAGAATGTTTTTGCATTGCTATTTACCTTTTGGGGCATTTCTTTTGAATAGTAAAGTAAGCATGAAAAAAAAGCTTTGGTAATTAAAGGGGGTTTATTTTATGCTTCCTTGGACATCTAAGGCCTACACAAAATATGTTTATTACTTTTTATTTTGCACAAAATCGTCCTCAGATGATGAGATTTTAGTCTGGTCAGTTCTGCCTTTCAGAGTGAGCCGTTTTAAATCCAGATAAGCTAATGGTGGCCACGCCCCCCAACTCCACGTTTACACTCGCACGTGAAAACAGCTGCAAACGGATGTGCAATTATACAACCAGGCATCTTTGAAGAGCAGAAGTAGAGACTCCTGCACAACCAACAATAATGCAGCAAGTGGTTTCTGATTAGTAAGCCAACAACAAAACTTTTGTCTTTTCTAGCAGCCATTGTACAACCATTGTACATCCAACTGACCAAAGGTGCTGTTAAAGGTAGGTAATAGCGCCGTGTTAGTCAAATGTGACTTAATAATCGGGAGGATTTTGAAAAGGGTCATTTTCCAGACGCAAAAAAAATATTAACTTATAGCCAAAAACCAGCAGGGTGTTTTAAGCGCTTGAGCTGCTTTTTGACCCAATTTGATGTATAAAACCCTGTAAAATGTGAATTTGGCATAAAACGTCCACTTCAGTAGATGGGAATGATGTTCAGATTCGAAGCTGGGTGTGTTGAATCATTTTCAAACCTTCTGCTGCTAATCTGCTGCTTTCACGTCTGTATCAGACAATAATAAGCGAGCCGGTATAAATTTTTGATGAGAGGAAATCCAACACCGCAGCTGGGTGTAAGCAACAGCTGTGGTAAAGCAGGCCTATAAATTCATATTTTCCTCATCTGCTGCTGTTCTCAGGAAAAGATGTGATTTTGTTCTTTCACTAGGATTGTTCGACTTGTGCCTCTGGTGACACAGAAATGGTTCTCATATGATCGTCTTGTGACTTCTAAATACAGATGCGAGCTCTCAGATGGACTACTTTCTGAAATAAAAGGGAGAGAGGCACATTACTGGTGGGCTTTTTTATGGAACCGGTAAGCAATGGGATTTTCCTCATATGCTGGGCCGTTTTTCATGCTGTCTATGCTTTCAGCCACAGAAACAAGTTTATACACTGCTGTTAAAATGATGGGTTGTTGTGGTGTGAAGAAATGAGAACAAGAAGATCCATTTTGGAAGTTTTTCCACCTTTAATCTGCAGTGTGCAAAACCTGAAACTAACTTTGAGTGTTGTAGCTAATTAAAAAATACTTAACAACCAAAGTACTGTAAATAAAATGGCAAAAAGCTACTTATATTAAAAATACAACCTAAAACTACCATAAAACGACTAGTAAAAAGTAGTAAAATCTTAACAAGAACTAAATCATGTTGATACTAAACTATTCTCCAGCTGATGTAAAACCAAGTGAAGAAGTGGGTAAAAGTGCTTATCAGTGAATTAACCGGCTGGGTTTTATCTCTGGGTTTGTGAGGAGCTAACTGCTAGCGGCAGAACGATTCTCTCTCGGATCCCAACACAGACCAAAAAGTGTCCCACTGTTATGTTTTCATAAGAAGCACACAAGGCAAACACCCAGTGAGGCTTTTAATAAATGTTATTGCTGCAACATTTTGTCAGTTTTCAAACCTCGGGCAGCTCCAGATATAATTACAATAGTAATACATGATGAAACCCAAAAAGGTCCCAACCTCCAAACTAATCATCCGCCTGCAGCATTTCCACCTTCACTGAGGATTAATATATGGCTGTGATGAGATATTTAAAAGGAACCTGTTATGCAAAATTCACTTTTTACTCATTTTTATACTTCATTTGAGTATAAAACCAGCCTCAGACCTTAAGACACTCAGCTGTTTGTTGGCAATAAGTTCATATTTTTTTCAGTTGTAGGATTTCTCTTTTGTCTTTGGTAAAAGACCACAAGTCATTTGTCCTGCTGGTTTCCATACAAGCGTGTTTTTTTTAGGTTGTATTTACCCAGAATGCCCTGCGCTGTATCTGCTTCCTGTTTTCGGAGCGGTCTCCGGTCCGCTTGCATTCACATCTGCCTTCAAACTGAACCGTAATTCACTTCACCCAAACCGAGACCAAGTTTTTCTCCTGATGTCTGCATTGATGGTCTTGGTCTTTCTTTTTCTGGGTCGTATTTAGGACAACCAATCAGAAATCTCCTGAAGTCCTTCTAGGTCCACATTTATACCGTCTGTCTCAGGAGTTTGTCAGCTGGCTTCTGCTGGCCTCCTGAATGCATAATGGATACAATGTGACCTTAACTCTGGTTTGTCCTGACAGAATTGGCCCAAAACCCAAGACCAGGGAGCCAAACCGGAGTCATGACCCAAGGGGGGCACGTCACAGCTGAAGGTCAAGGAGAACCGTCACAGAAATTAGATTGTTCTAAATGTTGACAGGTTTTTCCTGAATCACTGAAATTAAAGGTTTGGACCTGCTGTCAGATTAGTTTAGATTAGCTACTTTTCAGAACCCTTCAGGCCAGATCGCCTTTACTTTAATGGACTCCACCTCTCAGTTTGTTTATCTGTTTGAGTCAGCTTTTTGTTTCACTTTGCTCTGTGCGCGATGGCGCTCAAACAGAAGAATCCTTTACATCCTTTTACATTTTCTCTGAGCTCTCAGCCTCTTTCTGGTGACTTGAAACATGATTAGCTTGTAAAGTCAGGAAACCAGTTTCACCTCCATGTTTAGGCTCAGTAAATGTGTGAGGGTTGATTTTTTTAAAATGTCAGAACTCATCTTGTTCTCTGAGTTCTGCATCTCTAATATGACTTTGATACTCATCCCACTTGAGGTTCTGCTCTACTTGTTTTAAAGATCCATTTCCTGAGCATAATTAGAGTCAAAAAAGAGACATTTCTGAAAAACATGAAGCGAGAGTTTCTGTGGGGAATCAAGTAGAGCTCAATTTTAGCTTGATTCACTGGATAATTTGAAGCTTCCAACAACATCGAGGCTTCGTTCTGTGGATAAATTGTAAGAAAATTGTCTTTTTTACTCCATCGGTGTTTAGTGATAGAAACAGATGAAAAGACTCACAATCAGTTCTGTGTTTCAACCAACAATTTACAAAACGACAAATTTTACAGACTCAAAGTCCCAGATTCAATGGATGGATGGATGGATGGATGGATGGATGGATGGATGGATGGATGGATGGATGGATGGGTGGGTGGGTGGGTGGGTAGGTAGGTAGATAGATAGATAGATAGATAGATAGATAGATAGATAGATAGATAGATAGATAGATAGATAGATAGATAGATAGATNGATTGATTGATTGATTGATTGATTGATTGATTGATTGATTGATTGATTGATTGATTGATTGATTGATTGATTGATTGTAGACAGTCCCATAGTTCTTTTACTCCCAGTGGGTATAAAACATGTAATTTTCCAGTCAAACCTTCCTCTCTGCTCTTTAGCTTCATTCTGCCCCGTTTGAATGAAGCTAATGTGTCGTCGCTCTTTGTATCCTCTGCACTGTAAGAACACGTAGAGACGCTGCTGTAACCCAGAGGCCGGACATAAATCCTCTGTAAAACGACTTATTGGACCTGGTTACCCTCAGCCTTCACCTATTGATCAGCTGGCTGCTTCGATCATCCCTGCGGCTCCCAGGTCCGATCTGTGTTCACTGGAGACTCGGAGATACCGTCTCTCTGCAAGATCACATCATCTGTCTATCATCCAAACCCATGGGGGGCTGCAGCCCACCCAGACCGCGTCAGCACTCCTATCACAGGCGCGACTTACACATGATCCCACAAAAATAACAATTTTATTGGCATAAAATCCAACCTGCGATTGGTTTGGCATCACCTATCACAGGTTGTGTCTTTATAAACTTACTGATGGCTGTGAAATTGGTGCTTTTCTCTACAAGTGGCTCTTCAGCTTTTCACCAAAGCATCAATGACGTTGTATATTTATGTATATAATATAAAGCCTGTATTTCTAGTTTGATTATGTGTCGATTAGAAAATATCCTCTACAGCTTCAAATTAGAGATGCATCAATTCGATAATAATATCTGTATCGGTCCTGATGTTAGTGTTAAATATGTTTTTCACATTATATGTAAAATAAAAAAATCACAATTACAACAAGGAAGAAGAAAAAGGAAAAAACACCCAACAAACAACCAACTGTAATATTTTCACCTGAAGGTGTTTAGCAAAAAAAAAGATAAATTAAGACAAATACCTCAGTCCAGATATAGAAAAAATCTAGATCGATTTGTGCCAATGTGCCTGATCCATACAGGCAGATCTATTCACCCTCTAAAATCTTTCAGAAAATTGCAAAAGTGTATTGAACTGTATCATTTGCTGAATGTCATAATACATATCGTGTTGTGGGCAGAATATCGTGTATCGTATCATGAGATTATTGTATCCCTACAGCCCTAGTTAATAGAAAAGATTAGACAGTATCTAGTTATCCTGCTATACATCTGACTGTTTCTGTTAGCAAGAAACTCAGCAGAAGGAACATGATGTGCATGAAGGCAGAGTGTTCACATTTGGCCCACATATCGACGATGGGAGAGATTTCCCCACAGCAGACACTCCTCCTGCAGCAGGCAGGAGTCGGGACGCCTGCCTGCTGCTGCATCATGTATGTATGCAAAGTCAGAGCTGAACTAAGAGGTGCAATAAAAACCAAACCACTTTACCCCGCCCTGGCAGGACGTTAAAGCCGGGGGAAATGAAGTGTAAAAACACATAAGGGAGGACAGACAAAGGGATGTCAGAGCTTCTCTGAAAGCAGAAACGATTTCCGTCAGTTCAGAGTTAATGGGAGGAGATCGCCGACTGCACAGAGGGAGAATGGGTTTATGAAGCGGGTCAGAGCAAAATGACAACACAAGCAGTCGGCCATGTTGCAAAAACACACAAGACACAAGAGGGGCGGAGCAGGAAGAGCTCAGATAAGAACGGAGCTAATTATTTAAAATTAATGGTGTCAATTATTTAAAATCATAAATGATTTAAAATTAATTGTGTCAATTATTTAAAATGGTAAATTATTTAAGGTGAATTTTGTAAATCATTTGAAATGAATTTCCAAATTTTTCAGATTATTTATAGATGTTTGTCTGTTTTGATTGACAATGCTGGTTGTTTATATTTAGTTTTGATTTAACGGTATATGAAGTTTTCAATGTTTATTTTCTACCTCATCAGATTTATTGATTGTCAATAAATTTGATCAATAATGAATCAAATAAATCAGTTAATCACATTATAAGTTAAAATGAGCTCCATAATTCTGATTATCAATCATTTTTAAAGGGACGTTTTTCTGCCAATTCATTTATGGATTCAGTTTTGTATTATTTATATTTCTGGTTATTGTTTTTTGGTGTTTGTTCATGTTTTTGGCGGGAGGATTTATTTTAGCATTTTATTTATTTATCCTTTATTTTTCTTTTAATTGCTCCAGTGCTAAATGCTCTTTATAACATTAAAGTTTATTGATCTTTGAGAGGAAAAACTTTATGATCCATTTTATTTTGGTTTCTGTTTCCCTTTCACTTTTAAATTTTTTTGTTGTGTATTATGTTGAATATTGAAAATATCTTCCAGTTCAAGTGCTACATGCTCCTTACAAAATTAAAGTTTGTTCATTTTTGCCATTGTCATTAAATTCCTTGAAAGTGGCCTCAAAACAACAACGTTGTCGTTTATCGCAATAACTTCTGGGATAATTTATCGTCCAGCAAAATTTGCTATCATGGAAATCCTAGTAATTGACTCAGATGCTGAAAAGAAAAGAATCAGAAGTATTGATCGCTCCGACCTGCATCTCACTGCAAAAACACAAATCCTGCCACAGAAAACAAACGTGCATCAAGCCGCAGGCCGATTCCCACAGAGATCATGACTCAAATGCAACATGTTGTTGATTCCACCTGCTTCGCAGCCTTCAGGTAGATTAAAAGTTTCCTTCATGTGTTTTCAGGAGCTGAGGGACCAGAACTATGGCAACAACAGATCTGCATCTCCAGATCCCCATCCAGTTTGGCACAAAGGTTTTACTCATGTTTATGTTTTTCATGGCGGTCAGGAAGCGAGTCCAGTCCGCAGCTGAAAGAGGGAAAATGTTCCTGTGATGGAGGGGCTGCTGCGCCCGCTTCCCAAATCCATCAGTCAGGGAGACGAAGTGATGCTATGACTCAGTGACGGTTAACAGGGAAAGATTCACGGCTTCAGTCCAGACGACTCCAGAGATTCAGCATCAGCTTGTGGTCAGTCCAGTTTGCCTAAACTAAGCTGGACTTAGTTTTGTCTTTATATCTAAATGCTGTTTATCGTTATTAGGGCTGGACGATATGATACGTGTTTTTCCAAACCGGATGCGATTTTAATCGATTCCCACTTTCTTTTCCAAAAAGGAAATTACAAATGACAGAAAAGATCAACAAAAATGATCTTTTATCTCAGTCATTCCCTCTTTGAGTCGTATGACCAGGTATTAGTGCCAGGCTGCGACAACGTTAGCGAAATATTAGCAGAATAAAGACACAATTTACCAGAAGAAAGCTGGATGGTGAACAGCTTTTACTATCCAGTTATGGATTGGTGAAATAATAAAATGATCAATAGATTAGCTGAGCTCTGTACTGATGTTAACAGGGCTGAGCTTTGATGTTTTTTCAGGTTGTAGATGCATCCTTTGCTACAAATGATCAAGCGTTCGCTAAATTAATTCTATTCTGCAGAATCTGCCATTTCTCTCCGATTAATGGATTCATTGTCAGAATAATCAATTACAATCAAAAGTAGTTCAGAAGGCTGATGTTTTTGCATTAACAATTAATTTATTATCAGTTAAATGTGGGTTTTCATTAGCTTTAAGTGCTAATTATCAAAATTAAGAAGAAATAAACACTTTAAATGTATCACTCTGAGCATAAAGGGTCTACAGAAGGCATCAGCTTCACCTTTCGAAGTGAAAAAGAGAGGAAAAGATGTGGATTCCTATGAAAAAAGTGGGTTTGCACTATATGTGAGGCAGAGGGGCGCTGCTGGAGGGGGCGCCAGAATATGGAGGAAAGAAGATTCCTAATAGAGAACAAGCTAGTGACGCTTTTTACATCTTCATTTGAATTGTTTTGTCTGCTGACAGCGAGCTAAAGATGGAACGAACGGAAGTGGTTTTGCCAATCTACCAGAGTAGATCAGCTCAGCTCAAGCTTCCAGTAGAAATAGAGACTATAACAGTGGGAGGCGCTTCATCTGTGTCGGAGGTGAGTTTACAGCGTGTAGAAACCGTGTGTGCGTCCTTTTGTCTCTCACCTTTGAGCAGGGGCAGCGGGGTGAGCTCCACCTGGGAGCTCTGGTAGCGGAACTGGGACGAGCTGTGGGATCTCCTCTGCCGCGCTCTGCGCATCGACCTGCGCGGAAAGCCGTCCACCTTCTCCGCGGACGGCACCGAGAAGCTGGTGGTCGGCGAGGAGGGGCTGGACGGGGGCAGCTTGGTGGTCTCCATGACGGCTGCAGATGTGGAGGATGGATGGATGGATGGATGGATGGATGGATGGATGGATGGGTGGATGGATGGATGGAGTGGGAGGCTTTGTGAATCACAGATGGATAATCAGTTGATTGGGATGGAAATGCGCAGGACGGGGGGAGGAATATCTCCTGAGGTCCAGTCCTGATTTGCGCCTCTATGAGAGCCGGACTGATGGCCGCATCGCCTGAATCTCCTGGTTCGTTTTACGCACAGACGGAAACGGGCCGGCGGCTCCTGCCCAGTGATGCTCAGACTCACAACTGTGCTGCTGTACTGGCGTCACACAGGCTCCAGACTCGGTCATCGGCCTAAACGTGGATGTTCATTCAGGATGATAATAACAGGCTGATGAAGAAAACCCGCAAAGCGCCTCCTGCTTATCCCAGAGGGAGGGGGGGAGAAAAAACACAGATTCCCGATCAGTTTGTGGTTTATCCTCCTTATTAATCGGATCCGGTCCTGGCGGTGGATGATGATATCATAAAACCATCAATCTGGGCCCACCTCGGCTGCCGCATCACTGTTGTCCTTCCCTCTTGTTTTTATCGCATCCTCCTCCTGATTGTCTCAGCCGCTCCTCGCATCAACACGTTTATATATTTCTATTTGACTCCCTGCGGCTCGGTGATTGTTCTCCACCTGCTCCTCCTCCTCCTCCTCCTCCTCCTCCCGCCGCCGTCCTCCAGCCGATATCAGGGCGGAGAAACAAACCGAGCCGACATGTGCAGGTCCTCCGCCGCCGCCGAACCGAGCCGAGCCGCGCCGCGCTCCGGTCAGGTCCGGTCCAACCTCCGAGGAGCAGAAAGCGGACAAAGAGGAGAGACGGAGAAACTCGGGGCCTGAGTTACACAACGGGAGAAACACGCACCGACTGTCCGACTGAGCCGTTTCGCTGCCGTCCTCCTCGGGTCCCGTTATCCGGTTATTACAGCGCCAGATTTGCGTCAAAGCGCACGAGACGACCGGAAATGATCCAGTCTGCCTTTTCAAAATAAGTCGCAGCTAATTGACCAACGTTTGTCTCTCACTTTTCTTTATAATTAACGAAACTCACTTCATTGCAGAGGAAGATTAGACACTCTTTGTGGTAATAAAGTTTTAATGTCACAAAATTAAAGTCATAAAATTACCACTCTATCCTGGTAATTTTATGACTTTATTCTTGTTATTAAATGTTTTTAAATCTCACTATGGCCCTAATTCTCCATCGTTTAATTTCAGCTTCATTCAAGTAATATAATGACAGTATTCTTGCCATTTAAAAAAATATTAATTTTAGTCTAGCCATAATTTTTTTGTCATATTATTTCGACTTAGTTATGATATATTTAAGTCTATATGAATACTGAGAATTTGTTTTTCTCAGTATTGTCCTAACTCTATAGGAAAAAATTACATTTTTATCCTAAGAAATATATTTTTTGTAATTAATTCAGTTCACACACTGATTTATTTCTGTTAATTTTCTGATGATTACTGCTGTCATTTGTTCATGTTTATTTTTAAGGAATTAGAAAACTAATGTCAGGAAACAATCCGATATTCTGGGGCGAGGTAAACTGCACTGGATTATGGATTAAGCATGTAAAATAGCTGCCCATTTATCGCATCACAAACCATCATTATAAACCGGACTGGGCAGCAGATGGTCACTGAAATCTTCCACAGAACAAACATCTGAAAAAAGAAATGATTCAACTTTTTTTTTTAATTGCTGACTTGTTACAAGTAACCAAATTAAGTTTAAAATATATACAGTTTATTAAGTTGTCAGTTGCTTGTGCGCCTGTATCTACTACACTTCTTCCTTCCACTCAACTTTACACTTTAAACCTGAACATAGCCCTCTGTGAATACACTGAAACAAGAGAATAGAGCTCCAACTTTAGAAAAAAAGTGTTAATTTGATCAAATTAAGTTGTCGCAGGGGCGGAGCTATATATCGAAACCGTTGAGCAGCTGCTCAACGGTTTCGAGCAGCTGCACGGAAGGGGCCCGGTGATTGGCCAGAGGGCCCGGTGATTGGTCAGGGGGCCCGGTGATTGGTCAGGGGGCCCGGAAATTTGCCCCGCCCCCCGGCCCGGCGCCGACTTGTTCCGCCACTGCGTCTACTATTAATGTCTATGCAGGGATGTCACCTGTTTTCCCAAATAGAGCCTGGACAAATACTCTGCCTATACTTTGACTTGAAAGAGGAAATCCTGCAACAAACCATATGAAAATCATCAGATTTTAGAATCAAAGTTGTTGATTTTCCACCCTGTTATGAGACAATAACAGGGTGTGATGTTCCATTCCACACATGTTTTTATTAAATATTGTTACAGAAACATCAAGTACTGTGAATTTTTCTGTACCATGTTGGGAATTGAAGACCAATAAATGTACATATTGGTATAAGTTTTTAAAATTAGCAATATTTTCTTTGCTGTCTGTAATGAGTAAAAAAAAAGATTTTTTTTTTTTACAATACAGACATAATTGACTTGAATCATTGTGATGCTACAATTTCAAAAATAAAACATCCCCCTTTCTTTTGTCCATAAAACAATGATTTCTACAAACATTATTGCATATATTATCGTAAAAACAAATTACTTCATGATGGAATTGTGTGTTATTCTCATTATTATGACAGAAATTGTTACTAAAACAAATAACAAAAAAACGGTCTACTGAAGGGGCCTCTTGGTGGCCCTGTGGCTCTAAATGTCTGCTTAGTTTGCTTATGCTTTGGGCCGGCCCTGGGAAGTGTATGCCAGACACACAGCTTTTTTGCTGCTGTCTGATAGTCTCTTGCTACGCAGGGCCCCACAAAATGGCAAAGCCATTTCGAAGCAGCATCTTGCACGTTGGATTGTGGATATGGTGGAACAGGCTTATGTTTTACAGGGCCACCACCCCCCTGTGGGTGTACGGTGCCATTCTACCAGGAGCATTAATGTGTCATGGGTCACTATGACTGGGGTCACTCTGGAGGCTGTATGTGCAGCAGCCTCCTGGTCATCTCCCCAAATACTTTTGTTAGATTCTACAGCAGTGGTCCCCAAACTACGGCCTGTGGGCTGGATCCAGCAACAAGCTACAACTCTACAAACATTTTCCCTCTGAAGATGGAGTACAAAAAAAAAGAAAATTACACAATGCAAAAATATTTACTATATGATAAAAAAGGCAAAATCCAATGAGGTCTAAAAGTGAGACTAACTGCATCGGTGTCCAACAGTCTGGTTCTCGTGTCTGAACTCCTCTCACATTGACTCTGGTTTCAGTCTTTATTTCTAACAGACATGTTCACACAGAAAGCCCCTCACACATGGTGACTCCATGACCAGGAATGACTTTCTATATGATCAGATGGTTGATGAGTGAAAAAGCTGCAGAGGTTGAACTGATCCACTCTGGGTCTGGAGGAAAGAGCCATGTTCTCTCTTCATCCATCAGATCCTTCACTCAGACGCTCTGGTCGAACTGGGATCAGTGGAGTTTGTTCATGGATCTGTCGTCTCTCTGCAGAACAAGAAGAAAAACAGTCAGATAAACAAAGAGACCAAAACACAGAAATTAAGAGACAAACCTTTAACTTTGAGTAGAACCGTTTTCTCTCTTTGAAGGTTTCCCTTCAAACTGTAGACTAAACATCTGTACTCTCCACTGTCTGTCTCTGTGGGTAAACTCAGAGTCAGACTGAGGTCTCCATTCTTCAGCAGGTCTTCATCCATCCTGGTTCTGTTTCTGTAGAACCGACTCTGTTTCTCAGGCTGGTCAGAGTTATTCTGATAAACATGGACTGTCACGTAGTTTCTCTTTCTCCACTCCAGTTCAGTGTCTCCAGGTAGATCAGGTGTTGTTCTGAATGGCAGCAGGACAGACTCCGCCCCCTCCTCCACCTCCACCTGGCAGACTGAGAGAAGATCAAGGTGAGTTTACATGACACTGTGTTTTGATGCATCTCTGTCTCCTGCATCTTCCCTCATTCTGACATATGTTCAATCAAACACAGGGAAAAAAGCTGAGCTGACTGTAAAATAATATTGAGGCAAAACTTTAAGCTTGGCCTTTAAAGTTAAGGTGTGAAAACTTCAGGTTTTGGGAGCTGCTGCTGACTCCCTTAGTGAGGAAGATTATTGTTTTTGAACCATGCATGAAACAGAATGTTAAAGCAGACATTTGCAGTGTTTTCTCTGTGTACATGTTGCTGATGTCATACAGGAGGAGGTGAAAGTGCAAACGTGGTGAAGAGGATCTAAAAATCATTTATGTTCTAAGCTTTGATTCTGTGTATTTAGCTAAAATTGTGTCTCATTTGATCAAATCAAATGTAATCCACTGACCTTTGACCTCCAGCTGAACTTGTTTCTTCATCAGGACATCTCCGTTCCTGCTGGAGACTTTACAGGTATAGATCTCACTGTCTTCATCAGTGGGCCATCTCAGAGTCAGACTGAGGTCCCCAGTCCTCAGCGGTTCTTCATCCATCTTGGTCCTGGTTCTGTAGAACTGGCTCTGTTTTCCAGGCTGATAAGAACCGTTCTCATACACATGGGCCTTCTTGTCTGGGCTCTTTATCCACTCCACTCTCACATCTCCAGGCAGATTCTCTGTGGTTGTACAGGGCAGCAGGACCGACTCCACATTTGAATCCACCTTAATCTGATGTTGAACTGAGAGACAACAGAGGACAAGATGATCGTTGTAGTTAGCAGCAGATCTTAGAGCAGAATCACAAAAAGACATGAAACCCAATTTCAGTTAATTCAAAGCTTATATTGCATCACAGGCAGTGGTGAACAGTAATGGAGTACATTTACTTGAGTACTGTACAAAAGTAAAACTCTTTGAGAATCTTTATTGGAATTAAATATTCATTTTTTGGGGGCAAACTTATGACTTTCGCTCCTCTACATTTCTAGGAAGCTTATCGTTTTCCTTCCATCATGAATAACAGTGTCCAGAGAGCCAGTTCAGCCAGCTGGTCAAACACAAATATTCAATGATTGTAGAGGATTCAGCTTTCACTTGGACTCAGATGCAATCAATCAAAAAAAATCTGAAAATGTACCAGTTAGTCGTGGTAGCGTGACATATCAGCATCCACTCAACCTGGAAGAAATGTGGGTTTTATCAGCAGTCTACTACTGGTATCCTGGAGGCCCCTGCTACCCACCTACCTACGCACTGGGGGTCGGGTCGTGGGGTCAGCAGCCTAAGCAGAGACGCCAGACTTCCCTCTCCCAGCCCCTGGTCCAGTTCAATCCCAAGGCGTTTCCAGGAGAGGAGCATCGTTCCTTCAACGTGTTCTGGGTCTCCTCCTGGTGGGACCTGAACTCCTCACAGGGAGGCATCCATCCTAACCAGATGCTGAGCCACCTCAACTGGCTCCTCTAAGTGTGAAGAACATATGGCTCTACTCTGAGTTGCACCATGATGACTGAGCTTCTCTCTCTAAGGGGAAACCCAAACACTCTGCAGAGCAAACTCATTTCGGCATTCATGACCTCGTTCCTTCAGTCATGACCTCGTTCCTTCAGTCATGACCTCGTTCCTTCAGTCATGACCCAAAGCTCACGACCATAGATGATGGTAGGAACATAGCCTTACAGGTAAAATGAAAACTTTGCTTTTTCACTCAGCTCTCTCTTCACCACGACAGACCAGTAGAGCACCAGGTTGGCTGGACACCCTCTCCGACACGCAGGGGCGGATCTACTGGGGTGGCATGGGGTGGCAGTTGCCATCCCAAATGAGAGCCTTGCCAACTGTGTTGCCACCCCAAATAGTTATGGGAAATCGGACATTAAGTGCATGAATCTCCTTTTTCCAACAACATTGAATGCAACACAATGACACCTACTGCTGAGTCGCGGGAAGTGCGAGAGAAGGACAGAGTGCGAGGCAGCAGCATTGATGGATATATTACTGGACTGGACATTACATGACTTATTGTGCGCCACAAGTGCGCCATTGAGTCAACATTATGGGTGGTCAGAAAATACCACAGTCACGCAAAGAATCTGAAAAATGGACACAATATTTAGCAGTTAATTCAACCCTATGAATTAAGATAACATGAGCTTCAGATTTAACAGGTGAGGAAAAAGTTTTAACTTAAAAAAACATTGAATAAGTGAGCAGTGGGTCAGTTATTCCAGCCTAACTGTTGCTGGCCTTCTATTGACTTTGATAACCTTAACATGTGCTGCGCAGTTTGGTGTGTTTTGGTTTATCAGCTGCTCTACTGATAACCAAGTCATCAGTAGAGCAGCTGTTTAAATCAGCTAATCAACCACCGCTGTTCTCAAGTGAAAACTTAATAATAATCACAATGTAGAGATCAAGCCTGACAACATAATGTAACAGGATTGAATGTTATGTTTTGGTGTTTTTGCTTTTGTTTGTGTGGGAAATGTTTGTTTTTTGGTGTTGATTCCATTGATCGGTAATCTCTGCTCTATCTGCTCATTGAGCTGTTGTCTGTCGGTGTGTCGGCTTTACGGGTCGTGTAAAGTGGACACACAGAGCGAGAGAAGGCAGAATAGAAGTGGTGTTTGGTTCTTCACCTGTTTATCAGCTTTATTGTGGCGCACTGTCTGTAGCTGCTGCAATTCCTAAAAGTTAAACAAGCACAAAAAACTGAACTAATCATCCTAATATTTAAAATAAAGCGATTGACCAATATAGGAGAAATTCGCCCCTTCTTGCATCTTGACAGAACTAACAGAAACTAAATTGTTTATAGATTTGTACCACGGAGAATTTAACATCAGTTTTCGCTACGAATAGTTTTGTGACAGATTTCTGCTCATCCTGTATTGGGGTAAAATGGTTTTCTGGACATAACTCAATGAATCACATAGCGACTAATAGGCGCTGTCCAATCCAGTAATACATATCAATTAACAGGAGTATGAAAGACATAAGAATAATTAACTATACTATATATGTGTATATGCATGTAATCCTCAGTGCTACATGAATGCAAGTTAAAACATTTTGCAACAAGTAAATCAAGTAAATTAAGTCCAATGTTAGGTCTTTTTAAGCTACACACACACACATACTGGCATATGCTGCCACCCCTGAAAAATCCCTGCCACCCCATAAATATTTTTTCTAGATCCGCTCCTGCCGACACGAATAAGGCCCTCTACCTTTTTCCAGCTCCAAACCATGGCCTCAGATTTGGAGGCACTGAAACTCATCCTGGCCGATTTACACTTGGCTGTGAACCGCTCCAGCGGGAACTGCAGATCACAACCTCATGAAGCCAACAGGACCACATAATTTGCAAAAAAGCAGTGATGTGATCCTATGGCCACCAAAACGAATCCCCTCAACACCTCGGCTGCTTCTGGAAATTCTGCCTATGAAAGTAATGAACAGAATTGGGACAATGGGGAGCCTTGGTGGAGTCCAACTCTCACTGGAAACAAGCCCAACTTACTACCAGCAATGTGGACCAGTTTCTTGACACCGGTCATAAACAGACCTCACAGCCCGTATCAAAGGGCCTGGTTCCAGGATACTCCCAGTGCATCCCCCACTGGACGCCCCGAGGGAAACGGTCAAACAGCTTCTCCAAGTCCACAAAACGTGTAGACTGGTTGGGCAAACTCTCAGTACCACCCAGGACCCTGCTGAGGGTATTGAGCTGGTCCACCTTCACTATCTGATGGACCCTCATTGTTTAATCACAGTGCAGGGTTCGTCTGGTTCAGCATCTCCTCAGATCTAAAAGATGAGATTTATTTTTTGAGCTGCTGGGCTGCTGTTTGTCAGTTCCTTCATTATATTAAATCATCAGTAAGGTTTTCTCATTTCCAAATCTTGACCTCAACATTCACTTCAAGTTGATGAGGATTCATTTCTATCACTTCAATTCTCTGGAGAAGCATATCAAACTGAGAACAAGAAAGAGAAGCTCAGGCTCACTTTGTAAAGCCTAACATGGGATTTCTGTGCCTTATGTCTGCATTATTGCAGTCAAACAGTATTATTCTACTGGAAAGAAATTTACAGTTTAGCCACAAACTACTGTATTCTTACATCTCATAAACCAAGAATTAAGGGATCTACCCTGTGCTGCTTACTCCATCATTCATTACATTAGATCAATTTTGTCTTTGAAAATGAAACTCACACATTGTCCTTTGACCCTCTAATGAGTCAATCATCACTACTGATGACAACCAATCAGCTTAAAGCAAAAAAATAAAATTTAAACTTCTGACCTTTAACCTGAAGCTTTACTCGTTTCATCATCAGAATGGCTCCGTCTCTTTTGAAGACTCTGCAGGTGTAGATGTTCTTGTCTCCAATTGTGGGATGTTTCAGAGTCAGACTCAGGTCTCCAGTCTTCAACAGGTTTTCATCCATCTTGGTTCTGGTTCTGTAGAACTGGCTCTGTTCTCCAAGCTGATCAAAACCGTCCTGATACACATGGACCTTTTCATGGTCTTTGTCCCTCCACTCCACTTTAGCATCTCCAGGCAGATTGTTTGTGGTTCTGCAGGGCAGCAGGACCGACTCCACCCCTGATTCCACCTCCACCTGTTGGACTGAGAGGACAACAGAGGACGAGATGAGCTGGACAGACAGCAGCAGCTCTGAGGACATTTCCTGGAAGTAGAACAGGTTTGTTTTCAAACTGTAGCAGTTAAAACATCTTCTGTGTTGTAAACCAGTTTTCTGGTTGTCAAAGCCACTGCCCTGCATGTTTTAGATGTTTCTCTGCTTCAGCACACCTGATTTTCATTTTTACTTATTAACAAAGTAATATATGTGGTTTAAAAGGTTTTAATGTGTTCAAGCTACATTAACAAAAATTAAATCAAATGTGTGGTTTCACAGATCTAATCTCTGCTACACCTTTACAAAAGCAGGACAGACTCTGTCCCTGAATCCACCTCCACCCTTTGAAGGTGGTCTGAGAAACAACTGAGGATTCAGAAATTGTTGAATTATAAATGGTTATAAATGCTGACCAAAAGACATTTACTGGACCAGATAGAACACATTTTCTGTTGCTATGCTTTATGTTTAGAAATTCTTCATGTTTCACTTTTGTCTCCCTCTGGTGTGGTAAACGGTTGCTAGCTTAGCTTTAGCTACTATGGCTATATGCTCTGTCCAGTTGTTTCTCCATCTCAGGTGAAGATCCTGTTATTTGTTGTTCCGTATTGCCCACCAGGTCAATTCGCTCAATTACTATCACTCATTATATTCTGATTTTGACATTCATGTAGACTCTTCATGTTCCGTGCTCCAGGTAGCCTAGTATTCAAGTAAACCCTGACCTGGAGGTCTTCACACTTCATGACCTACAAACTAAACATGGGAATCCTGAGTGTAAAGAACTGACTGTCAGCTCCATTATGAGTTTGGAACTGGACGTCCAGACTTTATGCCCTTCAGCACCAGAATCTTAAGAGGCTTCTCTACTCCAACAGAACAGGTTTAAATCAAAAGGCAAGTAAGGCTTTACAGAGTTATTTATTAAATGTTTTTATATCATCTTAACAATTTAAAATAAGTTCTATGAACAAGAAACAACATATGAAGGTTTTGACCGTTTTTTAAAAGGAAGAAGACTAAGACCAAGAACTGGATCTCTTCCAGCTCCTAGAAAGAGATTCTAATGAAACATCTGATATTTTCCAGAAGTTCAAACTTGCCTGATATGAAATAGTGGCGGAAATGAAACAAAGCACCGCCAGACAATCCAAGAACCAGGAGAACTAGCAGCACCAGGAAAACTGTGACCCAGATGGGTTTACCCTCTGTGGAGAGATGGAAACAACATAACTTAGAGGTAGAGCTTTGACCTCTGACCTTTACCTGCAGATTGTTAGAGAGAAATGTTTCTGTAATGCTGTTGTGCAAGGAAAAAGTTATGGCACAGATTCAGGTCACTTTAACTGGGAAAGAATGTTTTCAGGGACCAACTGGGGCCAAAAGGAGCCAGAAGTGATTTTCTGTTTGGTCAGATGAGGAAACAACTTGACTAAATGTTAGTCGACCTTCTTGAGATGGAGCCAGATGTTGTCGATTCTCAGAAAATGCAATATACATATAGTATGAATTGTGCCAGAATAATTGTGTGAATGCAATTAAACGATGCCACAAAAATACTTCAACTGAGATGAAATCCTATAAAAAGTGATGTATCCAACAGAAGTTGGGAGATTTTGGATATTTGCAAAGCTGTGATGATTAATGAGATTTGCAGATGTGAATAAATCGCTCCTGTGCGTTTATATTATATATATATGTTATTATTTATATGTAAATTTTTTTCATTCTATGAGTTAGTCACTTTTATTCCTCTATGAGGTCAGATGTTTTACCTGGATCCACAGTTTGGACCTGTTCCAGAACCACTCTCTGTCTCAGGATGTCTTTGCCTCTGTAGACGGTGCAGACGTAGCGTCCGCTGTCTCTGGCTGTTGGGTCTCTCAGGGTCAGGCTGACGTTTCCGGTTCTCAGCAGGTCTTCATTCATGGCAGTGCGGCCGCAGTAACGCTTTTCCCTTTCTGCATTGTGTGCGCTTGTGTTTGGATACACATGAACAAACATAAATCCTGGTTCTGATCGGGTCCACTCCACTCTGGTGTCTCTGGGTAAACCAG
The DNA here is from genome assembly GCA_903067075.1 of Micropoecilia bifurca. Classification (NCBI taxonomy): domain Eukaryota; kingdom Metazoa; phylum Chordata; class Actinopteri; order Cyprinodontiformes; family Poeciliidae; genus Micropoecilia; species Micropoecilia bifurca. The sequence goes on from CAEGAF010112151.1 coordinate 42,479, forward strand.
CAGATGTTCTACAGGGCAAGATGACAAACTCTGCATCTCTATTGACCTTCACCTCCACCTGGATATCTGGAGAGACATAGAATCATTTCACTGATCCAGAGAGAAGCAGTAGCAGCGATTCTTAACAATCTGGACCAGAACCTTTTATTCTGATGATTTACTACATCCACATAGAGTCTGCTACTGTTACTTAATCCACTGCGGCTAAAACTGCAAGAGAGAAATAGAAGTTCAAAAAGAAACTAGTAGAAAAGCTGAGTATTGGTGACATTTGAGGGACCCAGGACTGGATGAAGAAATAATAACCCTTTACAAGAAGCGTTACAGCTCCTGTCCTGATAAATTTACTGACTTTATAAATAGAGGACAGAATTTCTCCTGTGTTCATGTTGAATTTTCTTTGCTCTGTATTTAAAGGTCATGTCACATATTGCATCTGATGGTCTTCTTGGTTCACCACTCTCTGCATCATTCTTTAAATGTTTTGGATATTAACATGTACAAAGTAACTGACCTTTGACATTGAGCTGAACCTCTGTCAGCTTTAGCGTCTTTACTCCATCAGCGATGCTGCAGATGTAGTTTCCACTGTCAGTCAGTTGAGGCTTTCTGAAGGTGAGGCTGTAGTTTCCTGTTTCCAGAGCATCAGGATTCATCGATGTTCTTCCTCTGTAGATCTGGTTCTGTCCTTCTGGATCACTGCCTTCTTGTCGAAAGAGGAAAACTTTGGAGTTGTGATCGCTACGAGTCCAGATAACGAAGGGATCTTCAGGAGTGATTCCCCCATAAAGGCAGGGCAGCAGGACAGACTGCGCCTCCTCAAACACTTCTATCACTGCAGCCTGGATCCTTAAGGACACTAACGGCACAAACACATTTAAATCACACCGTCATACATTGAAATAATTCCAGAATCACTGGAATGCAGCTGCAGCTAAGAAAGGAACAACCAGTTCTTAGTTTCTCTTTTGTTGAAAACATCTTTCATTTTAAAATTTGCTTCATCTGTGAGATTTCAGCTCAACATGAAAAAATTAGGACATTGAGATGGAAGCAAACACTACTGAACAGTTAGTGTCCAGGATGTGGGGGGTCTGCAGAGATGTTAGTGACCCATTGCCCAACCCTGGACCAGTTCTGGTCATCGTCGTGGTTCCCTGGGACCTGTTGGTGAACGGGTCATGACATTCTGCTGGCCTGAAACTCAGAAACGATCTTCACTGAGGCCCAGATGGGCCAACCTGCTGATCAGAGGAAGCTGGTCTTACCGTACAGGAGGATCCCAAACGTCACCAACGTCTTCATCTTCCTCTCAGAGAGCAACAGTGTTACACTTCTCCTCTACAGAAACTACTGATGAACTCTGAGAAAATGTTTAGTTTCATCTTTGCTAAACCGGTCAAGTCATTGAAAGGTCAAAGTGAAGACACTCCTGTTTTGTTCCAGGCAGGTCATGTGATCCTGTTGTTTTTAAAACATTCTTTTATGCATTAGAGGAATGAACACATTCTTCAACGTGTTCATTCAGTCAGCAGAAACAAAAACACTCAGCTGAAAACTGAACTTTCAGCCGTTTGTTTATGAATATCACTGAAAGAATCATATATGAAGACTGAATCTATTCTACCCACAACTATGTGTTAACCAGGTTTTGGTAAGAATGAGACATTTTGCCGTTTCCATCTGCTGGCTCCAGATGATCCTCAGATAAAACCAGACTCTCCTGATCGTCTTCATTCCTTCATGGTTCTTTGAGCCACACCCACCAGCAGCTTTGTTTCTTCCTCATGTCTGCAGAATGTTGCTCAGGAAAATACTGAGACTTACAAACAAATCTGCTTTCTGTTTCACAGTTTCTGGTGAATATATTATAGTCAGCATCTCTGCTGACTTTAACAGCTGAACAGTTTCAGCTCACTGCAGATTCCCTCTACAAGCCAAATATATAAAATATAAAGTATTTAAAACTCTGGTTTCTGATGTTTAGTTTTATTCATGTTGCTACTGATTTAATGTCTCTCTAGTCTTACCCAGCAGTGGAATAATGAAACAATCAGATTCTATTCTATTCTCGTTTATTCTAGATCTGTAAACGTCACGCTGACTGATGATCCCTCAGTCAGTGTGTAGGGATTCATCAGTTCCTTTGGTTTCTTTTGACAAGGTGCATCATGTACTACGCACATCGCTGGCGGCAGATCACCTGTCTTCTTCCGGCGCAACTCCCATATGCAGCTTTGCAGAATCTGCAGATTTCTGATGTTTTTTTTGCACAGCGTCTCTGTTCCAGTTCAACCTGCTGAACATTTGATTTCTGATGGTTCATTTTATCACATGATTTTATGTAGACTGGCTGCAATCAGCAGTTCAATCATTAGATATTTCACACACCTGCTGTAAACTTATTGCATCTCTGGCAGTGCTGTTTACATTATATACATGTATAATAGGACACATTTGTTGGCCAACTGATTTATCCACCAGTTGATTTCTCGGTGCTGATTTCCTTCATTTTGGGGGATCGTGATCTGCTGATACTTCCATGTGAAGCCCATCTTATCCCCTGATCTTCATCAGCAAAGGTTTCTGTTCTCTCTGCTCTGCAGTGAGAGGTTTTACTGACAGACCGACCCACCAGGTCAGGTCTGCAGGTTTACAGTTAATATTCACCTCATTGTTGCCAATTCAGTGACTTTCTTGCTACATTTAGCAACATTTCAGACAAAAAAAATTCATATCAGCCAAAATCAAAATCAGAAGCTCAGGCTTTTTAAAGATTGGTAACCGGCGAGAAAACTGCAATCAGTGCAGCCCTACACATATATTCATGACATTCTTTGATTAAGTACATTTATCTTAAGCATTACTCTATTAGCTAAAAATGTAATGTATACCAGGTGAGTCTTTCTCCCCTGAGAATGTGGACCGGTACCAGTACTGGACTGATTCTTTTTAAGTAGAAATTACTTAAAAAATAAAAACAATCAGCTCCACTGAGGGGCCCCTTGGTGGCCCTAAGTGGCTGCTTTGTTTGCTTGTGCCTTGGGCCGGCCCTGACCTGGACATGACTCAAGGGGCCAGAAAGTGGAGGAGATGAAAAGACGTTTGGTTTCACAACAGAATGTTCAAAACAGCCAAATCACCAAGTGAAGCTGCTGTAAAGGCCAGTTATATTCTGGCAGCAGAGATCGTAAAATCAGGGAGAGTTTGTAAAAACGGTGCAGGATGAAAGTTTGTGACACGTAGCTGCAGTGAGAGCTGTTCAAACTAACTGTGTCTGTGGGAAAATCAGATGCAACACGGAAACCTTGGCCATTTTCCCTGCTGCCAAACTAAAAACGCAGCTCTCTAACGCCGAGTTCCCCTCAGTCTGATAAACTCGGTTACTCTGCGCTGAGTTTAGCGGCGATTTGACGACTTTCATGCTCAAATGCTTTCCATGTTCGGCAGCACTTACCTGTGTGAGCAACCTTTCTCTACGGTGAAGAGACCAAAACATCTCACAGGAGTCGTCTGACTGATGAACACCTTTGCTCAATACTGAGGATTTCCTGAGTTCAGAGCCTGAACCCAGACATCGATGAATTAACATCCAAGAAGAGATTCCAGGTATCTGGCCTGAGCACAACAGATTAGATCAGTGTCAACCTAAGCGATAATTAATGTTTCCACAGGATCACTGTGTGGCAAATTTGATTTATTTATTATGTTTCTTTTATTTTTTAATTTATAGCCTGTGGAATTATATATATATATATATTATTGTTATTATATATTATTGTATTAATATATATTATATATATATTATATATTGTGATTTGTAATAAGAAATATTATAGGTTTATTTAAGAAACAGTAGAATGTCGTGGTTTATAAATGAAACAGTATGTTGACGAGTTAAAGGACATAACGTATTCTTTTTCTGTATAACTGAATATTGATATGCTGGTTTATACAATGGTTCTGTATTCTTTTGTTTATACTACAGTTTTCACGGTGTCAATGGAAAGAAAGGTTGAGATTAAA
>CAEGAF010112156.1:0-50704 GCA_903067075.1 Micropoecilia bifurca
TGTGTGTGTGTGTGTGTGTGTGTGTGTGTGTGTGTGTGTGTGTGTGTGTGTGTGTGTGTGTGTGTGTTTATTTTTTATTTTTTCACCTCTACAAAAGAACTGAACTTACGGTGCACATTACTCTGACCATAACATTTTTATTGAGGAACAATGTTGGTGACAACATCACATACTTCTCCTTAGCTAGTTATAGCTAATGGGAAGATGGATGGAGATGTTTACAATGAAATCCTGGGGGGAAAACTTGCTTGAGGAACATGTGTTACAATGATCCAAACAAAGTCCACAGGAAAAATTAAGACTCCGCGGATAGAACTGAAAATTGACAATTACAGATGCTCTCCGTTTAATATGTCTTCTATTCTGCAAAGAATGTACAAAAATAAAACTAATAAATAATAAAAAAGAGCATGTTTTTGGGGTAGAGGAACACCCCAAAAGGCCTGAAGCTGTAACTACAAAGAAAAGGCTACACTAATGTAACCGGCACAGCATCTTTTTCAAATTTCTATTCATACAAAAACCTGAACACCATCAGATACTTTGACGTTAGTGGTTCTAATATAAGGTGCGAAGTATATAAATTATCAACGTCGTGAAAATGTCATTTTTCACATCAAGCTTTATCAAGTCTGTTGATGCGAGAGCCTTTCACACAAACAAGTGAATATTAAGTACCAGAGGAAAAATGTGCTTTTACTCCAACACTTAGTGCAGGATGTTGTAATCTCATAGTTTGGTGCTTGCATTCAGTTCTTTCTTGGGCAAACAGTGAGGTTTTAGTCATGTGTGTGTGTGTGTGTGTATGTGTATGTGTGTGTCCAGTTTCTCCGAATGCTATTTGTTCAGGTGTCCAATAATAGCTACATGACCAAATGCAAACACACGGATCTAAATGACTAACTGTTCTGTCCAGGTTTAGGTTGGGTCCAACTTTGTAATAATAGCAAACAATCGACGCGTCTGAAGAGTTGACATGAGGATGTTGTGTATTAATATTAAAGTAGCTGGAGCAGAATTACCTGAACTTCTTTTCCTTTTTTTACATCAATTGATACATGAAATGTTAAAGAGACTGAGTGAATCACTTGTAGTGATTGCTGAAATGCTGAGTTAACAGTTAATCCTTGCAGGGGGGCAGCTTAGTGAGCGGCCGCTGTGGGGGTGTTTTAGAGGGCTTGGTTTTTCCATCCCCATACTCTTCAATGCCATTAATGCCTTACCAAACATACTAATTCACTGGAATTGTGCCCTAGATAATCACAGATAGATGGGTCGCGGCAATCTGGAGGGATTTCCCTCAAGCCTGTGCACGTAAAGTACACATCTGCACTGCCATCAAAGGCTTATTTTTTATTTTTCGATGTAGTGGGGGATTCAGCAAAGCCTTATAGGTCAGTGTTGGCACTACACTGCAAAAACCTCATCAAGAAAATGTTGTTGTTAACCAACAGCAAACTCGTCCTGAAAGAAGTCTCAGCATTTCACATTTTGCCAAGTCAGAGTTGGAAACTTTAATATATTTTTGCTGTAGTTATTACCGACACTCCAACACAAAGTGGAGTATCACTTTGTCCTCAAGTAGAGGGAGAAATACAAATGTTTTTATTGGATTTTTTTGGTGTTACTCGCAAATGCTGAGTCAATACGTTTTATTCAATACTTTTGTTGCAGTCGGAGCCGCGAGTCTTTTGGGCGACGTCTCTGACGGTTTCGCGCATCCAGAGAGCTTAAGTTTTGTTGGACGTGAATCTGTTTGGACGGGAAAGCGTCTGTGAACTCTTTTCGAGTCTTGACACAAATTTATCAATTGGATCTAAATCTGGACTTTGACCGAGATAGCCAAACGTGTGAATATGCTTTAACTGCAATCGTTACATTGTAGATGTGACAGTGTGTTTGGGTGAACCTTCACCCAAGTCTAAAGTCTTTCACAGTGTCTAAAAATGCTTCCTGCATTTAATGTCATTCCTCTTCACTTTTTTTTGCAACACTTCCCATTTTCAGAAAAAAACAGGTTAAACAGAGATTGGGACACATTGTTTTATAACCTGACCTAAACTTGCCTTAAATGTCCCAGCAATTTAATCCCTGACCTCTCTGTCTGTCTGCTGCTTGTTCATTAATGTCAATGTTTTTGAAAAAAAAAAAACAAAAAAAAAAACATCTTTTTCCATGAACATACACTACTTTGTGTTAGTCCGAATTAAACAATCAAAATCACCAAACGTAGTGCAAAAAAAGCTAAAGGAAGATGGATCCTTGTACTCTATATATTTGTCACAAAACCTAAGTGAAGACAGAGAGAACAAAATATAAGAGCATCATCTACGTTAATATAGACGTGGGAGTCAGTACTGTACACACAAACCGGTATTTTATCTGTCACGGCGCCTTCCTCTTAAATAGTTGCCCTTCTAGCCCCCTCACACAGCAGACTGTCCAGATTCCTTTCTGTCTGTATCCAAGAGACGCTGAACAAATGCTTTTCATCCGAGTAATGTCAGATGCAGAGCTGAAAGTTCGCCTAATGTTATGCTATTGCATAAGAGTCGCCGTGCACAGACATGTTAGTCTCTTGCACTTAAACGTTTTTTTTAAGTTACCTCAGACTAACAAACTATTTGTGGTTATATACAACTCAATTTTGTTGTAGCTTTCAAAAGATTTATGCAACATCCCCAGAAAAACAGTGGCTCAAATCTGCTTGGTTATTTTTGACTGCTGCGGGTAAACTTCCTTAGCCGGTTAGGTCAGAATTTTTGCTTCATTACAAACACTAAGACCGTAAACAACAAGAAGCTAACATTCATTTAAAAACAAAACAAGACGAATTACAGTAGGCTTCAGTTAGCATCTTAGCCTAGCGTTTTCACTACAGAGGAAACTGCTAGTGTTGAGCAAGGAGCTAACTAGCACCAGCAACTTGCCTTAGCTCAACCAGCCAGTTGTAAAGGCTAAAATAACGTTCCGCAAGGATACAACATACAAAATATAAGGGGCTAATCTAGCCGCCAGGAAGCGAGACAAGCAATGACAACACGTACGTGAGCGGTGTTTACCATTTAACTTGCAAAGAGGGCAGGCGATTAACTCTAACACTAGCAGAACAGCCAAACTCCTTCTTTAGCATGCTACGGCAGCCTATTTTGAAAGGCTAACGTTAATCTCAACAAAGTTAGTAACTCAGCTCAACGCCAGCTGCGTTTGGCAGAAAACACTTTTTTTCTTCATTTCGGCAGTGTTTGGGATGTTGACGTTACTTACAACTTTTGCTTCTTCTTCCTTTTAGTTGAGCTAGGTCGCTAGCTTGCAGACGTTCTTTTCATTTGCGGAGCGAGCTTCAACGTCCTGGCCCTCCTCCATTGGAAGGATTTGCGTAGTGGTGTGATTTTTTTTCCCTCTTTTATTCGCAGTCTGTTTGCGAGTCGGTAGAGGTCTTCTGTCAGAGCCAACGGCAAGCCTTTTGGCTCCTCCTTCTTGATTATGATTGGGTGTAAAAAATACGCCTACATGTAGCACAGTTTTCTGATTGGATAGGTTACTTTCCAACGTTAAGCTGAGTACTTGTTGATTGGATGACGTCTTTCGGAGGACGGCATTTGCAGAGTTATACATTTGTTTTGATTTTCGGAGTACACCGATATGTGCTACGATGGGCGGAGAGCTCAAACAAACTACAATTAACATGACTTTGAATGGGGCGTAAAAATGCTGATAAGTGGCTTAAGTTTTCGTCTCTGTTGAATTTACGTCTAGCGAGGGGACTAATAGCTACACTTATTAAATTTGTTAATAAGTGTGAAAATTTCCTTTTTTTCAAGCGTTTCTGGTAGATAAAAAAATGATTTAATGGGTATCTAAAAATGTGAGCATAAGTTAAATACATTTTACATGTTTTGTAATTGTTATAAAATCAATATGAACTTTAAAAATACAAGTTGAGTTTTTTGGTTGCAATGTTACAACATCAAAACAAGTTCATAAATACTTCTGTAATACTGTAATAGCAGCATAATAATTATAAACATTCACTTTTAATGGAAATAAATATTACACTGTCAAAATCTATTTTTAGTCATTAACAGAAACCTGAAAAGAGTCACTTACGTTTATCTTTGATGGATCTCTGTTTTGAAATTATCAAGTTATAAAGTCTTTAAAAATATATGCCGACGTAATTTAAACACAAGATTTTTTTCATTTAACTAAATACATTCAACTAACCACATGCAAACCCATTTCCCTTCTAATCTAGCTGGATTACAGTCATGTTTATGTGAGCTGGATAAAAATGTGGTGCTTTTGTTACATCATTTATGAAGCACAATTTTTGATATTTAACAGTTGTCACTGTGTAACTGCTGGCAAGCATTAAACACAACTCAGAAACAGGGGGAATGACCTAAACGTTATTAGAATATTTCATGAGGCATTTCTGCTGCATTTATCTTCCACTCTGTATATACATTTTTTTTCCTGGTTCGAGGGGCAATTCTTTTCAGTTTGTAATCTATTAGTCAATAGTCAATGGATCAAAATAAATCAGTTTTTCTTTGATTGAAAATTCAGATCATAACCAAAATCAGGACATCATTTTTTAGACTGTTGTCATGATTAGGATTTTATGTGAACGGCCTTGAATAAGTGATAGATATTGCATTGTATATACATATATATTTTTCCTAATTAAAAGAGAGACTAAGTCAAACTACTAAAATACATTTTGCAACTCATTAAAACATTCATGATGAATTAATTTTAAAAATACTGCAAATATAATCCTACTTGGCTGTGGAGGAGAGAGCTCCTCATTAGAGGTACAGTACTTATAAGGAAAGAATCACCTTATGATCTGCTACACAGCAAATATAGTGATGAGTGTGTAATGTTGCAATAGGAGGATGATTCAACACCGCAAAATGACACATTTCTCCTCACTGTACATAGATGAAAATGGCAAAGTTTTAATCATTTGCTCCGCAGTAACGTTGAGTAGCACAGGTTACCAACTCAGATTATATCATGGGAAGTTTCCTGTTTGTCTGGATGTTGATAATAATTAAACCTACAAAAGATACTTTGCACTCTTGTTTACAAGGTCGCATTTACTCAGATAAAAAAAAGAAAACATTTGCGTTTCTACAGAATGACAGAAAGTCTTCTTGCGCCCTCTAGTGGATTTTATGGAGAAGGAAAAAATACAGACACACACACACTCTCTCACAACAAAAGGACACTAGAAAGCTTCCATGGAGGACATTTACACTTGATATCCAAACATGCTGCAACACACAGCTGCTTCCTTCCATGGTGATACTGGGGCTGAAAATGCAAAAGAAAACAAAAGCACAATGTGGAAAATGAATGAAGGTAAGGATTGAAAACAACATCAACAACAAAAACAAAATCATAAAAGTTGCTGAAAATGTTTTTTCTTACGCTCATTTTTGTAGAACTGTTGAGATTAATTTAGTGTACCTTTAACTTTAAGCTTGCTCTGCTGGTGCAGCTTGAGGTTTTTTCTTGCATTCTTCACACTCATGATGGCAGTGTCTGTTGAAATAAGAAAATTATAGGATGCTTATCTGCATGTTTAGTTAATAACGATTGTGTTCCTCTGTGTTGTGCAGGTGGCTAATAGAACTGATGACCCAAACATTTGTCCCATACTTCAGTTCTTTTTAGATTATATATTTCTTATTTGATTATCCTTAGTTCAAAATCTAAAGTGACTGGACTGGTCAACCCTGATCCGGACGGTTCAGCACTGAAACGAGATTCTATAAAATACAGTTTGAAATTTCCAAACTCTTTCCTTCTCTTTGTGAAAACAAAAAATGAAGAATTTGGATGTAAACGTAGACATATATGCAAATTTTGACAAATAACCCTGTAAAATATTGAAAACAAGAAGATGATTAAACATTTGAAAAGCCATCGCTGTGCCCACCTGTGTCCTGGACCATATGGGCCTCTTCTGGACCAGGGCCCAGATCCCAGACCGTCTTTAATACCGAGATCCTGGAACTTGCTTCGACAAGTTCCAATATACGAAGCTTTTCCCACAGCAAACCCGAGGAGCCCCGCAACTAAAAACGAAAAACATATTTTTTACACTATTTACTTTTAATAATAATAATAATAATAATAATAATAATAATAATAATAATAATAATAATAATAATAATTACTATTATTATTATTATTATTATTATTAGGATTATTATTATTATTATTATTATTATTATTATTATTACTCACAAAATCCCCATATGCAGAGAAAATAGAACAGACCTGCTAGTTTTGGAAAAGGGCCAAACCTCGCTGATGATTTCCAAACACCTGCATGGGAATAAAAACATTCGCTTAAAATTTCTGTGGTGTTTTTGGACTAATAATGGAGTGTTTACCATTGTAGATGAGACCACCGGTCACAGCCATGCTGCCCACAGACAGGGGGAGAGCTAAAAAAAAGGGACATTGGATAAATGCTATTAAGACATCAATAAATTAATATTATGTCAGATAAATGATAGAGATGCACCAATCACTTGGCCAGAAATCGGAATCGGATCATTTTCCCATGTCTAAATCTTGCTTATCACCCAAAAAGCAAAAAATTCCCACCATTTTCTTTATTAGCAAATGCATCAAACATCATCATGTATTTGGGTGAATATTTTTCAGTTTATTGAAAATCAAATGAAGGTCATGAACACGCTTTAACATGTATGAATTTGTAAGTCTTTAAATTTCTAAGGAATTCGAATATGTCTAGATGCCTGCAGTACATATATGCAACAATCTCTGGAAAAGAAATAAAAAATCACAATTAGCCAAAATCTTTACAGGAAAGGACCTAAAAAAAAAACCCCGGAAAACCTGATTAGTGTATCTCTAATACATGGGAATAAATATTTGTAGTAAAACATAAATAATGTTCCACTCTTAATTACTAAAAGCAGTAAAACGTCAGACTGTTCATCGTGACAGAGACTTTCTCAAAGGCAAGTTGCAAGATCCAGTGGCAACGCGAGACTTTATTTATTTATTTTTCCCTTCTTGGCGTAAATCAATCGCCTTTTGCCCGTTTTCAACCTTTGACCCCTGGAGTGGTGGTGAGACAACTCCTGACTACTTGGAGGTCAAAGGGACAAATAGAGGAAGTACTGATTGTTGTCGGTTCGTGTTTACACAAGTTCATGATGAGGGAAGAGGAGAAGCAGCTGGAGCATGGAGTGGAGGAACGCAGAGAGAGAGACAGGAGGGATAAAGATTAAAAACTGTTGCCACATGAAACAAAAAAGTTTTCTGTTTTTTTGGAGTCCTAATCAGCCAACATTGGAAAGGATATTTCTCATCCACCACCTCAGTAACTTTGGTGCCGTTGTCTTTTGATACGTGACCTAAACACCTCAGGTTGCTTTCGTTTAGCCGTCACTTTGACAAATCATTTGTTTGTTTTGTCGTTCTTGTAGAATCATGCTTGATTTTTTTTTCCTTTTTTTAAATCAGTCTGATCTACGCCATCATGGACATCTTGGACACTCCCAGTCGATCGCCGCCCAGCCGTAGCCAGAAACAAAGACAATGCTGGCTGTACGAAGCTGAATTCTACTTTAAAAATGAAAATGTTCACATATGGAAGATATTTTTTGCTTTTGTTTAGTTTATTTTGGGGGACGGCGGGGGGGTCCTCACTCTGAAACCCTCATATGAATGTAAACACGCACTTCAGTGAATAAGTGACTTCTTCTACACATGGAAGAACATGTTGAAGTGCTTTCCTTTTTTAACAATTTTAAAGTTGCAAGAATTTGTCATTTTCAGAAACACCGTGGCGTGTGCTTCATCTCTAAAAGAAGATTACCTCTGTACCAGAAGCTTTCCTCTTGGCACTCTTTCCACACCTTCCTCACATCTTCCCGATGGACGTGAGCGTCGCTCAGGGGATACTGTGAGACACACACACACACACACACACACAGGACAGGTTAGGCATCAGATGAACACACAGCGGCCTCCGGTAATAGGGGTCATGTTTTTGATTATCTCTCACCTTCCAGCTCTGTTTGGCTGGAGCTGAATCAGGAGCAGCAGGAGTCTCTCCTGTCTTCACTGTTGTAGTTTCTCCACTTCCAGAACTCATAATGGAGGAGCTTTTATTCGTTGTACTACCAGCTGTGCTACAGGACCTCTTCACTGCCGTCCTTCCACTTTCAGATAAACTAAGTGAAGAGGCTCCTCCCTGGAGTCGTTTTTAAACTCCACCCCCCTTAAAAATCCTGACGACACATTGCACATGTACAGGTAATTCAGTGTGACGGAAAGAAATTACAGTATGAATCACTTTAATTGGGAAAAAATACATAGTAGTACTACAGACTACTACGTCATTTGTAATATGAGACTAAAAGGACAAAACAAAGAAAAGGTTTATTTTATAATAGATGTTGTTTTGTCCACACATAATGAGAGAGCATATACAAAAAAAACCCAACACATTATTAACGTTGAATATACCATAGCCTAAACAAAAGGAAATGTTACTAAGGTTGCTTAAAATGTGAGTTGTTTATTTCTGCTAATATGGAAATGTTCTCTGACCTCCACATAAATCAAACTTTACAAAAAGGACGCTGCCGCAGATCTTTACACTTTATGCAAAGGGATACAAAGTACATGAAAGAGGGAGGGAAAGGATGATGAGTGGACATGATTTTTAAAACTCTTTAGAAATCAAAACCTTAAAAGTGCGGCATGCATTTATAGATTTATCCTGTCCGAGCATGTTTAGGGTTTTCATTTTCCCTTCTGATGAACCGTACTTACAATGTGAAAACATGAAGGGGTCTGGCTAGTGTTCCGAGTTACTATAACATTGACATAGTCTTGCAGCAGGATTGCACAAGCCACAACATGCTGACGTTCCAACCAATGAAATTGCTGTATTAAATATGACCTATTACCTAGAGTCTTAACTACTCATTCAGATAGCCTCACCTTCGGTTGAACTTGACCTCTAATCTGATTTCTGCAATACACCTTTTATTTATTTTTTAAACCTTGACATCCATACAGACTGAGAGATAAACACATGGGAAACTTTACAATCACCATTTAATCATTATGTTAGTCTAAGCTTAAGAAAACAAGTTATTACACAGAAAATTTACTATGACCAATATCCATGTTTCAGAAAGACTCCAGCTCATTCACTTTTGTATATGATGCACTTGTCGGTCCGGTGGAGGAGCCTTTTGATGTGGCGATAAAAGAAAAAAAAAAACAAAGACCTACAAAACTCTACTATTGTTCATGTTCATATTGTCATTTTTTTGTTGTTACAAATCTGCTATAGGTTAAAAGTAGCACTTTTCCCTGTAGTACATAAGAAAAAGTGCAAATTTCTACTCCTAGTGCTGTCAAAACTGGAGATACACTTTATGAGATATATCTTTTTGAAACAAAGTACCAAGTTTAAATAAACTTAACTGTCTGCAGTTCAAAATTACACAAAGTTAACCTAGATGAACACTAATTATGTATGACAATATGCAATATATACAAATTTCACCATTTTAATTAGTAAAGAAATTGCCTGTAGACATAGAGTAGTCACAGGTTTTCAAGTAGAGACGTACATCTTTATCAGGAGTAGAATAGGTGTGTTATTAGTGTCACACTTCACTTTACCTGGCGTTTATTTTAGAACGTCATTATGTGTAATGAAAAAATTATAACTGAGTGAAAAACTTGGTATTTGTGACTGTTCCAACACTGCCATCCTTAGGTAATTTAGAACAACAAAACAGCAGCGAAATCAAAACAATCATGAACAATTTGAACACAGAAGTATATAAACCAGAAGTCTGGTGTCTGTGATGAAGTGGGTTAAGATTTACAGTACAAGCAAACATTACTGACGGTACCGACACTTTTTCGTCCCTCGACCTGCTGTGTCAAACCCGTTCCATGCTTATCTGATGAAGTCAATTAAAATTCGAACAACCAATCACATTTCGTCGTGGGCTGGTTTTTGGGTTTGCACGAGGACGGTTTGTTGATTGACACGCTCACAGAGCGGCCCCAGTCGTCGACCTCCGATCAATCAATTTTAGTTGAGGGAGGACTCAAGGTGTATTTTTTTTGAAGTGTCACGTACAGCAACCAATGGCTATCAAGCAAGGGGGCGGAGCCTGAAAAGCGGACTTTCAGTCATTGGGTGTGCACCATTTGCCAGCCGGCAAAACAAGCGGTGATATCTGTTCACCATTTGAGCGGAATCATAAGTCAGGATCTCAGGGCACATCCTGAGTAGCCTCTTTATACACCTACTCCAAGCAAACATGGGAGATAATCAGATACAAGTTTTATTCTGACTTTCCATGTTGGGATGTCAACTTTGCGGGATCCTTTGTAATTACAGCTGGTAACATAAAAAAAGCTGATTTTGAAGTACAAGTGCTGTTTTCTGGGCTATTTAAATGTCGAAGAAGGGAAAAATATTACTTCTGATTACACCCCAGAATTTTTCAATATCCAACATGGCTGCCTTGTACTTGAAACACAAACAAGCTTTCAGGTGCAAATAATTTATTTGCCCTTCTGATGTTTTGTATCTCAAATGAATGCATGCATGTATGCATGTGATAAATAATACATTCCAAATATTGTGCTTGTTCCATTATTTCCGGCTTTCAGCTGGAGCCATGCTGAACTAGGGTGCGAGGTGTCATTAACGGATCAGAGCTCCATCTTTTGAGAAAGCTCAAAACCCCGTGTTTGCTTTATTCAAAAGAGTATCTCCTCTCACACCGGTTTGTCCGGGTAGTCCACCGGCTGACTGTAAGTGAACGCACCCGCCGTCTGCGGGCGTCGCTTACGCTAGCAAGGCCCGCCTATTGGCCGGTCTACGGACTTCCCACAGACAGTTGTATGTTTCATAAAAATGCACTCTGATGCGGCAAGTAAGTAGAAACGTTTCAGAGGCTTTTCGGTATTAATTTGCGGTGTTTGTCGGCCAGGGAGTCGCGTGTCAGAGAGAAGGAAGCGGACGTGCGGGGTTTCTACATCCGCTTTTGTCCCGTGCCTCCGTGAGGTTTGATGAATCCCGTGTTATTTGCTGCTCTCTTTGTATTTGGCAGTACTGTCTGGGGCGACAACAAAGGACGGACGCCTACTGTCATTTCTCTTGTTTTGAGCCTGCAGAAGGTTCAGTAAGACACTTCACGCTCGTCTGCAGTCGGTTTTTCGTGCCGTGCATTCAGCGCTCGGTCAAATCCCGCCGACGTTGTTTGAGTTCAGCTTGTTTTCGATGGTTATCGGTGAGTTGTGCCGTGTTTTTTCATAATTATTATTCGTCGTGCCTGGTTTCCCCGCCGGGCTCGTTTCGGCTCAAACTTGACACCGACATAATGTCAGCGTTAATCGGCCTATTTTCTGGCCAGCTGCGGACTGTTGGGGAGAATGAAGATTGTGACGCAGTTGTCTAAAACATCTTTGGTTTGCCTGCTGCAGCGCGGCTGTCGCTCCTTGCGTCACCTGCATCAGCTGCTGCGAAATGTCTGCGCAGTGCTCTAGAGCCAGGAGCCATATAGCGATACATTTTTTAATCAATGTAAAGCGTATTCAGTCAGGGAGAAAAATGTTGGGGGGTAGACGGGGTCTGAGAGAAGTAGTTGTTTCGGAAAGGCTCGGGAGTTGTAGTTCCGCATCCTAAGCGGAGCCGCAACCCCTATTGGTCTCCTGGAAGAAGAAGAACTACAACACCCATACGGCCAAAGCCTCTCTGGATACTTTGTAAACTCTGTGCAAGTTGCTTGTCTGGACTGCTATTTTAGGTATGCAGCTAGTGCTTTCCGTTCGTCTGCACGCGTTTGGCTATTTTATCCAAAGTTTGGCCCCCTAGAAGTAAGTCACCACTTGGTGACGGCTTTAAATCAGAAATCGGCTACGATTGTTTTTGTGACGGGGTTGCTGAAATGGCCGAATACGTTCCGAGTTGAGGGAGAGAGCTCCTCTACAGCTTTCTAGGACATGAAGACTCGATTTGGAGACCATCTGCATGATCTGTTGGTTACTAACCAAAAATAGTCCCAAAATACGATCATAGAGTTAGTTTGTGCTGCAGATGGTGTCACTCAACTTGTACCCCTCCTCAGCTGGACATTTAGAATATACTGTTTGACATCTGTTGTCTTGTGGACCTAGATTTTCAGCTGAATTCCCATCTGACTACACTGGCCAGTATCCACAAGATCCATCACACCTTACACCGGCTGGTAAATATCTGTTGTCATCTTTTTAATTATTATTATTTGAATCTCCATGTTACTGAACATATCAGTCATGTTTCCACATCTTTTTTTTTTTTTTTTTTTTTAATCTTTTGTTAGAATCTGACCGAAGACGTTGGACAGGACAGCCACCCGTCAGGTAAACCCACACGGCGTGATCTGAAACACAGTGACCTATTTTCAGTTTCCCTTCAAAGACCATCGCATTTCTTCTTAAACCTTTTCAGCATTTGTGCTGTCATACACCCTAACAATGCTGGAAATTTTGGAACGGAGTTCAAGAAGTCTGTGCAGAAATATGCAAACACTTTTAAACTCCAGGTGGGGCCTAGGGACTGTAAGAAATGTAGAAGCATCAGTAAATCACACGTTAACACGAAGGTGTCACACCTGAGCTGCTGCATAGCTTTAGGTAAATAATAATAGCTGCGGTACACTTGTTCCGTAACGCCTTGCGAGCTCCAGAGTCTATATGTAGTCTGGCCTATTGGTTGACCAAAGCACCCATTTCTTAATTGAAGTTTACATTTGTGATGGTAAGATAGTAAGAAGATTTTTCCTAGCATGGCTCCTGAATATTCTATGCATGGTGGTAAGATACTGTATTGGAAGCACCAATAAGAAGACATAGCAGTGATATTTTTTTTGTTGCAACAGTGCTGTCCCAGCAAGGGATTTTTTTTCTCCACTGGTTCAGTGTTTTCCAATTAGGGTGAGGAGATGCTGATGGTAGAGCATAAATTTGTTTTTAAGGCTTTTTACACATCTTTCCAGGCGTTGTTGGGGCAGCCAGTGGTCCAGATTGTCGTATAATAATTCTGTTTCCTTCCCAGCTTGCTGCTCTAGAGCCATGCCGCCGAGGAAAAAGAGGAGACCTTCTGCCGGAGACGACCTGTCAGCCAAGAAAAGTCGCCAAGACAGGTTTGAGTTTCCTTTGTTCAAGATCTAGTAGTTTTATTTTTTATTCTTTCTGTTTTTCTTCTCTTACAAAAATATTCATATCATTTGAACTATTCCACATTGTGCCGCATTACAACCAGAAGCCTCAATGTGTTTTATTGGAATTTTCTGATGTACAAACACATTGTTGTGGAAACATTTTGTTGCAAATTTTCTTGTTTTTCATTTTATTTAATGTATTTAATCTTCCGGTCATATTTAAATTACTTGCAATTTCACACTTGTGTTATAAATGTTATACTTAACACTTTGGATAGGAGGAGCTCCTCAACAGTAACCAATTTCTCCTTTGGGATCAATATTCTATAATAAAAGTTTATTTAATATGCACTTTGTATGTAAATCTCAAAGTGCTACAAAGTCATTAACAAAAAGCATTAACCTATTCAAGACTCATTTAAGATATTAAATGTAAGATCAGAAGAACAAGATCTTCTGAATTGTAAAGTAGGAGAAAACAATACATTGTTTTTAGATGATATACATTTAAAGGTTTTATTGGCTCTAGTGGCCTTTATTTTACAGTGAATTGACAGGAAAGTGGGTAATGAGAGAGACGGGAAGGCATGCGTCAAAGTCACCAGTCCTGGAATCGAACCTGCGACAGCCGCATTGAGGACTAAGGCCTCCATATGTGGGTTGTGCTTAATCCCTGCGCCACCACAGCACACTGACGTCACATTAAGACTTTTTCAATAGGTTCAGTGGCTTAAAGTGGTTGAGGCTACCAGTAACTAGCTACTAATATACCCTTGCTAGCTAGCCTTACACTCTAAGAGAGTGTACACACACTGTACTGTGTGTCAGAGTAGCTAGCATATACTGCTACCTAGCTACCCAGGGCATAGTAGTATATTAGCTACCATGCTGGGATATACTATCATGGCATATATTAGCTAACATCTTAGGATATTTTAGTGTAGCATATATTTTGTAGCATACTAGGAGTTTTTTCTGACTTAAGTTTCAATCAAGGTGGCCTTCACAAGGTCATAACGTCTTAAATTTGAATGGCTGAAACCTACAGATACCCTGTAATTGCTCAGTTGGTCTGTCGCGTAAATTCCAAATGAAATGTGTTTTAAGTTTTTTGTTAGTATTGTTACAAAAATGTGGAAGATGGTGTTGCTAAGTGTTCTGATTTATAAAGTAGAAATGGGTATAAAGATGACTGTTTCTGCTGTTTTACCAGTAGGGATCTTTATAAAGGATCTCTTAAACCACACAATCACTTTCACATGCTGTACTGTGTGTATGGTTCTGCTGACTGTCTCCTCAACTGCAGCATTTTCAGAAAACACGAGACGTCACAGATTCGGGAGGAGGAGACGTTTTCCAGTAAAAGATGTTTGGAGTGGTTCTATGAGTATGCAGGTAGGTAGCTTCCTTCATCCATTCATCCATCCATCAGTGCTGTGCATTCACAGTTATAAAAACAGCTGACGATGCTCATTTATCCGAACCAGGTTGTGACGACGTTGTGGGTCCAGAGGGCATAGAGAAGTTCTGCGAGGACATTGGAGTAGAGCCAGAGAATGTAAGCAGGTTTTTTTTTTCCCTTGTTGCTTGGGACGTGATCTCTGGTTCTCCCTGATAATCCCCATGAAACTCCCAGCCTGTACTGTCAGTTTCCGTTGAGTCGGTCATTGAGGTCCAGTAACAGCCTGCCAAAGGAATCGCTCCTGTTTAACAATTTATGCGACTGTCGCTTTTACATTTTATTCCCAGGTGGTGATGTTGGTTCTGGCTTGGAAGCTGGATGCTCAGAGTATGGGGTACTTCACTCTTCAGGAGTGGCTAAAAGGCATGGGCTCACTACAGTAAGCCAGCCACAGTGTTTCCATCTCTTTGTATTCAAATTCTGTTCAATTCAGCAGAGCTGTTTTCTAAGTATTGAGCCTCTCTGAGGTACGTCTACAGTTTTTTTTAATTTCTTTTAAGGTGTGATTCCACTGAGAGACTGAGGAATTCGCTCGACTACCTGAGATCTGTCCTGAGCGACAGCACCAGTTTTAAGCTCATCTACAGATACGCCTTTGATTTTGCTCGGGTAAGTCGAGAGAGAAACAGAAAGAGAGAAGTCAGAGGTTTAAGTCACTTCATCTGATTGGAAAAGCTCCATGTGAGAAATGGTTACACAATGCTGCCATTTGTTTTGAGAGGTTTCTTAATTAGTAAATGGATTATATCACAGTGTAATTTACTCAATAAACAGCCAATCATTTGGCTCGTGAATTCAAGCTCCAGCCAATAGCGTGTCGGGTAGCATAGTGGCAAAGTTTTGGTTTTCCAAGCTGCATTTTGTTTTTAATATTTTTGGGGGGAGAAAATGTGTGACCAGGCAGAGTCAGATCAACAGGAAAGTTTAATACTGAGGTGAGAATAGGCTGTGCAGCTTTGGTTTGGTGTATCGCATAAAATTCAAAGAAACGACAAGAAAAGGAAAAAATATAAAAAGGTTTCATGTCATTTTTGCCTGAATTTTAACGTGAGTATTTTTTGGTGTTTTTTCATTGAACAGGAAAAAGATCAGAGGAGTCTGGACTTGAACACAGCAAAGTGCATGCTGGGGCTTCTCCTGGGGAAAACATGGCCTCTGTTTCCTGTGTTTAATCAGTTTTTAGAGGTGAGCATGTTGATAGCGCGTATGTAGCCACACGGAACCGTATCTAATCTGAAGCTCTTGGTTTTTCTATTGTTCCTTAGCAATCCAAGTACAAAGTCATCAACAAAGACCAGTGGTGCAATGTTTTAGAGTTCAGCAGGACAATCAACCTGGACCTTAGTAACTATGATGAAGATGGTGCCTGTAAGTCAAAACCCGATTGAATGGAAATGTATCACAAAGAGATGCACTGATTCCTTTTTTTGTTTTGTTTTGATAACGCTGCACTGCTTATCAAAACAAAACAATGCTTAAATATGGCAATAGCGTCATAATCTTGGTGACACATGTAAAAACAACACAACTTTAATTAACAGCCACTGTAAAATTTATAAAAAACAATCAGTTGACTACCAATGTTAAAAAACTAAAATAAACTGCTACAAACCTTCTTTCAAATTGTTCAGAAAACTAAGAATTCTGAATATAATGTCAAATAAATAATAAAACATGACATCACTAAGAGAAAAATCATAGAATTAGACTGAATAGATCTGCCCAATACCCAATCTAAAAAAAAAATTCCAATATTGGGGCCTATAGAGATATTAACATCGGATCTGTGCATCTCTGGTATCCCACTGATTTGTTACAGTAGTAATGACTCTGTGTCTCTTCCTTTTGTCAGGGCCTGTTTTGCTGGATGAGTTTGTGGAATGGTACAAGGAAAGACAGATGTCATAGCTGCAGATGAGGGGTGAGAGAGTGAATGGAAGAAGAAAAAAAAAAAAGTTTAACTGTGACCACAACTACTCTTGAGCATAAACAACCAATAAGCAAAACACAACAAAATCGGTAAAGCAGTGACAGTTGGTGCCTCCTGGTTAAAAGAAGGGGTTTGGGCTCTGGGTGGGTGGGTAAGTGGGGGGGTTTGGGGGGTTTTGCTGCCCTCCAACTCCCCGTTCGGAGGAGCGCTGTCCTTGTAGAGTTATGCTCCCTATGGAAGTTGCATTGTGGGGTGGACCCCCGTTCCCAAACCCCACCGAGTGGCATTGCTCTCTGTCACTGTGACGTCTTATATTGCTGTCTGTGTTGGGATGACACGGTATCTGTCGTACGCTGACGGTGGAAACAAAATGGCATAGTCAGCGCAGGGAAACCAACAGGGGCGTCCATTCGTGCGTTGCATTAAGAGTCTCAACCGGGACCACTCGGAAACCCCTTAGGCACACTTGAGTATTAAAAGACCCGTGCAATGAACTTTGACCTGAGCTCCTCGGGACAGATGGCACTAACTACTGTTTGTGGGTTTGTTTAGTTTAGTAGTTCTCCTAAAAAGCACACTGTGTCAAAGGGTTGACTGCAGGTTTCTGATGCCTGCGCCGTTTACTATTAAAAAAAAAAGCCAGTTTGTTCTTTCCCTCCATTTTTTTCCCTCCTTTGTCCCTCCTCCTGTTTTGCTGATAACTTTCTGCTAGCCCCCATGCAAAGACTTCAGACCTCATAACACCAAACGAATCAGCATTGCTGCTTACCAACTCTTACTACAGTGCAAACGTGAGCCACCAGTGCTCTGCATTCATTGGTCTATTGACCGGTTTATGTCTCTACGCTGTGTAGATAAGAGTATTACTGTGCCTCAAATATGGAAAGTCGCATTGTGTGTCCCGCACAGATACCACCAAACCCAACCATTTCTACATGTGACTCTACGGTGCCTTTCAAAAGTATTCATACCTCTTACTTTTTTTTTCCACCCAAAGTTTGTTGCAAAACAAACACAAACTTACTTCTACGCATTTCGTTGGGATTTAATGTAGTGGACCGACACAAAGTAGTGCTTTGTTCTGAAGCAGAAGGAAAATGATGCATAAAAAAAATTTGAAAATTGGACCATGTATTTGTATTCGACTCCCCTGAATTAATCCTGCTTACAGCTAATTTTCACAGCAATTATAGTTGTAATTTTTGTTGTTGTTTGTTTTGGTTCTTTAAGTCTACTAGTTGTGTTAATTTTAAGTTGTTGTTTCTTTTTGCAGACTCCAACTAGTTTTCTTGTTGTGTTTTTTGCTAATTTAGTAGTTTGCCTATCAACTCCATTTCTGAAAAGAACAGTATTACCACAGCATGATCCTGCCACCGCCATAAATAATGGTGGGGATGATGAAGTGGGCAATATGCAGTGTCAGTTTTCCCTGTTGGTTAGAAAGTAAAATTATGGTCTCATCTGACCTGAGTTTACTGTGTCTGATGATAAATGCCACTTCTGATGACTTCTTTAATGCATTTCCTTTGGCCATTCATACTGTACTTGAGGGTGAGATTTGTGAAGTTTAGTCATTCAGTTTTCTGCAACTTCTTCTGCTGATCCAGCTGTTGTCTGTTTGGGTAGACAAACAGACAACTGTTACAGACAACATCATCTTATATTATAAGATGAATACTCTGAACGATGTTCCAACCTCAGGATGCCAACTCTGCTTTAAATCCTTGTCTGAATTTGTTATTTAATCAAATAAGTTGGATTTTTTTCAAACTATTTTAATTAGAATATATTAATTTGAATATAGCATGTACCAGATGTACAAATTTAGTAAACGAGGTATATTGGAAATTATTTAGAAAGAGTGTGGCCACTAGAGAACAGAAAAGTGCTTCCAGTATAATTTAATATGCAATAGTGGTACACATACATCACCTTGTGTTCATTGGGGTGAATCATCTTCACCACTTTCTCTGTGGCCTGTCTGCTCTGTTCCTTGGTCTATATAGAGTTTTCTAGGGGGTTTTCCCAGAGTAAATAGGACCTGATACAAACGCACCACACAACCCTCAAATTAGGATAAAAAAAATAAGTTTCCTGCCACTTCAGTATGTTCCACTGCTTTGTGTTGGTTTGTCGCACACAAAAAACACATCAAAATGCACCGACGTTTAGTGTTTGCAACTTGACAAACAATGAGGGGAAAAAAATTAGGGGTGCTCAATGCTTTTTGCAAGACACCGTACATTCAGGACATGCAGGCAGTGACACACAAGTAGTCAGGTAACCTTTCAGGACGATTTCAGACTGTTTAGGCTGTGTTACATAGTGCCAGATGGTGTCCATTTTTGTCTTGGTATTTGGCATTTGTTCGTCTTCCTCAGTCCACGGATGGTTTCTGGTCTCCTTTTTAACAAGTAGCATTCCTCCCAACGCTGACAGTGTTACTACAGCTGCAGTGGAACGCCCGAGGACGCGGCGTCTTTTAGGCTAGCGAGGTAGGTTTGCGCAAAGCATTTCTTTATACCACCCATAGGGCGTGAACGGAAAAAATAAATAAATGTGGACACTGACCGTTTGAAAGTGTGTGATGATGCTATGCTGTTCTGTTCGCCTAGTGTAACGTTCTTGTAACACATGTATAAAATCTTTTTTGTCTTTGACTGTGATGTGATGCTGCACCGTCAGAAGATTTACTATTTGCATGCAATGCTCTGACAGAGCCTTTTGTGAATGGATGAGATTTTTTGAAAACATTTTGTACAAAACATGCTTTGTTTTGTACAGTTATTTGTGCATGTGTTTTGTGCTTAATTTGACAAACACAGTCATGTTAGTTTTATTTTTCCTATGAAAAAAAAATTAAAAAATGCACACAATTGTGTCCACTACGACCTGGAACACACCTGTAACCTCATGGTGGATCAGGAGTTCCCTCCTGCATTTATCCCATCCCCACGCATCGTTATGTACAGAGTAATAAGACGGCTGCAACCGGTGTGAAGACTCATATTTTATTTTGAAGTTCATGCAATATTTTTTTTATATATATATAAATATATATTGTTTTTTTTCTGCAGTTGTCATGATGCACTTAGAAATCAGTTGTTAGATCACATACATACGATTCCGTTGGGGATCTCCACCATTAGTAAAAACTGGATTTAACTGTTTCATTGCTTACCAAATACTGTGTAGAGATAAATCTTTTAGTATTCTCCAATGAAAATGCAGGAGGATGAACAGCCTTGTCCTGACTGTAAATATGTATGTAAACAATGAGTGTCTATATGTTTGTTTTCACTATAACCAATGTCTATACACATAAATAAAAAGGTTTATTAACTTACTGGCTGATTCCTGGATTCTGACTATATAACATGTTTGGGGGAAAAAATACACCTGACATTACTATTACAGTCCACCTTTTTACAAATACTCAGGTTCTACTACAACTTTAGGAAATCGTCATAATGCAAGTAGGAATATAAATGAAATCATAGTGAACTTGATTTGAAGGTGTCTTGATCATTTAAAAGTGACAACCAAAAAAATGTTTTAAACATAATTGAGGGTGCTCCTAAAATTACTAATCACAAATATTTACATGTAATTTCAAAGCTTATACGGTTGTAATAATTTACCCTTAAAAATAATGTACACTTAAAAAAAAAAACTTCAGTTGGCTGCCAGTTTTTCTAATTTCAGACCTTCTCATATGTTTTACTTTTTCTACCAGCAGGATCTTTTCTTTATTAAGGAGATCCCAACCTTTGCCCTCTTCAGTCATCTTGCTGAGGTGTAGCTGGATCAGGAAGTGAAGCCTCCGTCAAAGAGTCCCCTGTGCTATGTCTCTTGTAGCGGGGGACACCGTACAACAGCAACAAATCTATGCCTTTTTTCGACTCACTCGCAGAAGGAGAATGAATTTGAGACTGTCGAGACAAGACTTTGTCTTTTTCAGACTGGCTGTGACTGGAGACGCTGCCGTCTTGTGTATCAAATGCAAGATGTGTATCTTCATCCCATTCCCAGCTTTTCCTCTCTCGTGACATGGCTTTTAGGGCACTCAGACCTTTCCTCTCACTCTTGCCCCCTAATGCAGCCCTCTGCATTTCAGGTGTCCTTTGGGATGAGTTTCCAAGCACACGGAGAACATCACCGGAGGGAGAGGGTGTGACTTCAGCACCAAGTGATGAATATTTTTGTGTTTGTGTTGCATCTGATTTCTTGCTGAGCTGCAATATGCCAAAGGCAGTTGTACTACTGGCAGAATCGTATGAGGGAGAAGTTAGTTCTGTGAATGAATCTTGCGGCAGGGATTTGGACGTTACATCCATGCCGCCTCCTGATTTGGATCTTGAAAGGTCAGGGAAATCATGACCAACACGAGTCCATTTTATTTTCTCCATCAGGTCTCCATCGGTTTTGGATCTGAATTGTCTCAGTCTCCTCTTTATGATGTCATCAAAGCTTGTAGTTTTTGTGGCCGTTGAGGCAAGAGACACGTCCTTGTCATTTGACACATCTTTTGAAAGATTAGGCATTTGGCCGATGGTTTGATGACTGCCAGTCGGTGTGAAAGAACTGCCTGGTAGTGATGAGGATTTGAAAATAGATCGCTTATAAGTGATAAGCGATTCATCTGTTGGTCCAATGATAGTTGATGCTTGTGTGCTTTGCACTGCTTTGTGCTCTATCAAGTCTTCATTCTGAATGACAAAAGGTGGGGTATTACTTGGCTCTGGAGATAGTGTCTTGATATCGAAACGCCTCTTGATGCGTGGAACACCACGACTCAGGTCAGTGACACTGTGGTCTTTTGTCTCATCCTCGCTGTCACTGCTAGAAGAGGAATTAGAGCTCTGCTTTGACGATCTAGTTGAATCTTTATCACTGTGATTTTTATTTATTCTCTGTTTAACTATATCTGAGAAAGTGAACTTGTCTTCTGGACTCCTTGGAGTTGGAGACACATTTAGTTGAAAATTTTTCAGCCCTGGAGACGAGCTTTGGTGCGTTGTTTCTTGGATCCCAACAAACCTTCTCCTTAGTCTTTGTCTTCTTATAGAACCACTTTCACTGCCGGAGGAGAAAGGAGAGTCTGGTGGGGAGTTCAGATCGGATTCTGTTGCATTGGATGAGATTTCGAGACGCTTTCGGAAGCGGGAGACGCCAAGATTCATTGTGGCCCATCTTGACTGAAGCTCTGGGTCTACCTCGAGTGTTGTTCTGCTGGTGTCATTTGTTGGCATGTTCTCCAGGTCACCTGAAATATCAGTATACTTTACCAATTTGATATTGTGGTTTGTCTTTGGATTGTAAGGAATGTTTATCCCAGGCGCTATGTGTAATCTTATGAACTTCTCTGAGGCTGTTGGCGTAAAGGATTTATCTTCTCTGATTTTAGCTTTCTGGTCCCTGTTCTCATCCTCACTTTCACTACTGGATGATTGTGATGCAGATTTTTTAAACCCCAGGGATTTGCTGCTGAGACCCAATTGTAGCAATGGTGATGAAGCTTTATTATGTACCTCTCTGGTAAAGGATGGATTGACTCCTTCAAGGTTTGTCTCTCTGTCAACTTTCAACAATGATTCACGAGGAGTAACAGTTTTGATATCTAGACGTCTTTGAATACGTGGTATTTGACCAAGATCCAGGGTAGGCCACTGATTTTCTGAGTTAGGTCTTAATGATTGAATTATGTCAGCTGGATTCCTTAAGATCAGTGGCTCTTCTAGCTTTTGTGTTTTCATGTGGCCTCTTTTCTCATCCTCACTGCTAGAAGATGAGTCAGAACTTGGAGATGGTACCTTAATATCTAGAGGACCCTTGATGTCTGTTTTTCCAAGACCAGATGAAGGCCAATGATTTTCCAATTTTGCCTTTGCTGACATCTTGGTAAAAGGCGTTGACACCCGCAGTTCCTCTTGCTTTTGTTGCATCAGATGCCCATGTGTTGCATCCTCACTGTCACTACTGGAAGATGAATTTGAGTCTGCTGCTGGTGCTTTGATATCCAGACGCCTTTTAAATTGTCTTATTTTCCAAAGATCAATGGAAGGCCACTGGTTTCCTTGCTTTTGACTTGCTTTTTGGCTTGTTTGAACTGGCTGCTTTGATATGAGTAAATCCTCTTTTTTCAATTTTGTTGTTTTGTCTTTTTTATTATCACTGTCACTACCAGAAGATGAATCAGAGTCTGTTGATTGTGCCCGAGTATCTAGAGGATTCTTGAATTCTTTTGTTTTTCCAAGATCAGGCACAGACCAATGATTTTCTGGTTTAGGATGTACTATTGGAGGAACTTTACCTGGAAGCTGCGAAATCAGCAATTCCTCTTGTTTTGTCATGTGGCCTCTGGTTTCATCTTCACTTTCGCTACTGGAAGATGAATCTGAATCTGCGATGGGTGCTTTGATATCCAGACGTCTTTTGATTCGTGTTACTCTCCCAAAATCAAGGGTAGGCCACTGGTTTGATGGCTTTTGGGTTACTGTAGTTACATTAGTTGGGAGTTTTGACATGTATAACTCCTCTTGCTTCTTTTGTGTGATTTGATCTTTTCTTTCATTGTCACTATCACTACTAGAAGACGAGTCTGAATCTGTTGATGATACTTTGATATCCACAGGTTTCTTGATTTGAGTTGTTTTGCCAAGATCAGGTGCAGACCAATGATTTTCTGGTTTGGGATGCACTGTTGTATAAACTCTACTTGGAAGCTTGGACATCAGCAATTCTTCTGGCTTTCGTTTTAACACATGATCTCTTGTTTCATCCTCACTATCACTACTGGAAGATGAAGATAAATCTGCAGTGGATGCTTTGATATCCAGACGTCTTTTAATTCGTTTTACTCTCCCAAATTCAAGGGTAGGCCACCGGTTTGCTGGCTTCTTTTGGGTTATGTGGTGTTTTGTGTCATCACCACTGTCACTACTAGAAGATGAGGCTGAATCTGTTGATGATACTTTGATATCCACAGGTTTCTTGATTTGGGTTGTTTTGCCAAGATCAGGTGCAGACCAAGGATTTTCTGGTTTGGGATGCACAGTTGGATAAACTTTACTTGGAAACTTGGACATCAGCAATTCTTCTGGCTTTGGTTTTAACACATGATCTATTGTTTCATCCTCACTATCACTACTGGAAGATGAAGATGAAACTGAATCTGCGATGGGTGCTTTGATATCCAGACGTCTTTTGATTCGATTTACTCTCCCAAAATCAAGGGTAGGCCACTGGTTTGATGGCTTCTGGGTTGACGTAGCTACATTAACTGGAAGTTTTGAAATGAATAATTCCTCTTGCTTCTTTTGTGTGATTTGATCTTTTCTTTCATTGTCACTATCACTACTAGAAGACGAGTCTGAATCTGTTGATGATGCTTTGATATCCACAGGTTTTTTGATTTGGGTTGTTTTGCCAAGATCCGGTGCAGACCAACGATTTTCTGGTTCGGGATGCACAGTTGGATAAACTCTACTTGGAAGCTTGGACATCAGCAATTCTTCTGGCTTTGGTTTCAAAACATGGCCGCTTGTGTCATCCTCACTGTCACTACTAGAGGATGAATCTTTATCAGCTGTAGGTGCTTTGATATCCAGACGTCTTTTGATTCGTTTTACTCTGTGAAAATCAAGGGTAGGCCACTGGTTGGCTGACTTTTGGGTTGGTGCAGTTACCTTAAATGGAAATTTTGAAATGTATAATTCCTCTTGCTTATTTTGTGTGATTTGATCTTTTCTTTCATTGTCACTGTCACTACTAGAAGATGAATCTGAATCTGTTGATGATGCTTTGATATCCACTGGTTTCTTGATTTGGGTTATTTTGCCAAGATCAGGTGCAGACCAACGATTTTCTGGTTTGGGATGTACTGTTGGATAAACTGTGCTTGGAACCATTGACATCAGCAATTCCTCTGGCTTTGGTTTCAAAACATGACCTCTTTTTTCATTCTCACTGTCACTACTAGATGATGACTTTGAATCTGCAGTGGGTGCTTTGATATCCAGACGTCTTTTGACTTTTGTTGCTCTCCCAAAATCAAGGGTAGGCCACCGGTTTGCAGGCTTCTTTTGGGTTATATGGTGTTTTGTGTCATCACCACTGTCACTACTAGAAGATGAGGCTGAATCTGTTGATGATACTTTGATATCCACAGGTTTCCTGATTTGGGTTGTTTTGCCAAGATCAGGTGCAGACCAACGATTTTCTGGTTTGGGATTCACTGTTGGATAAACTTTACTTGGAAGCTTGGACATCAGCAATTCCTCTTGGTTTTGTTTCATTGCATTGCCTCTTGTTTCATCCTCACTGTCACTACTAGATGATGACTCTGAATCTGCGGTGGGTGCTTTGATATCCAGACGTCTTTTGATTTGTTGTACTCTCCCAAAATCAATGGTAGGCCACTGGTTTGCTGGCTTCTGGGTTGGTGTAGTTACCTTAACAGGAAGTTTTGAAATGTATAACTCCTCTTGCTTGTTTTTTGTAATTTGATCGTTTCTTTCACTGTCACTGCTAGAAGACGAATCTGAATCTGTTGGTGATGCATTGATATCCAGATTTTTCTTGGTTTGGGTTTCATACTCGCTGTCACTGCTAGATGATGAATCTGTATCTGCTTTTGGTGCTTTGATATCCAGACGCCTTTTTATTCTTGTTACTCTTCCAAAGTCAAGTGCAGGCCACAGGCTTTCCCGTTTCTGACTTGCTGCAGTTACTTTAGTTGGAAGTTTTGGGATATGTAAATCTATTTGCTTTTTTGATGTCATATAATCTTTTCTTTCATTGTCACTGTCACTACTAGAAGACGAATCTGAATCTGTTGATAGTGCTTTGATATCCACATCTTTCTTGGTTTGGGATTCATACTCACTGTCACTGCTAGATGATGAATCTGTATCTGCTTTTGGTGCTTTGATATCCAGACGCCTTTTTATCCTTGTTACTCTCCCAAAATCAAGTGCAGGCCACAGGCTTTCTGGTTTCTGACTTGCTGTACTTACTTTAGTTGGAAGTTTTGGGATATGTAAATCCATTTGCTTTTTTGGTGTCATATAGTCTTTTCTTTCATTGTCACTGTCACTACTAGAAGACGAGTCTGACTCTGTGGATGCTGCTTTGATATCCACAGGTTTCTTGATTTGGGTTGTTTTTCCAAGATCAGGTGCAGACCAACGATTTTCTGGTTTGGGATGCACAGTTGGATAAACTTTACTTGGAAGCTGGGACAGCAGCAATTCCTCTGGCTTTGGTTTTATTATATGGCCTCGTGTTTCATACTCACTGTCACTACTAGATGATGAATCTGTATCTGCTTTTGGTGCTTTGATATCCAGACGCCTTTTTATTGTTGTTACTCTCCCAAAATCAAGTACTGGCCACTGGGTTTCTGGTTTCTGACTTGATGTAGTTACTGTAGTGGGAAGTTTTGAGATATGTAAATCCATTTGCTTTTTTGATGTCGCATAATCTTTTCTGTCATTGTCACTGTCACTACTAGAAGATGAATCTGAATCTGTTGATGATGCTTTAGTATCCACAGGTTTCTTGATGTGGGTTGTTTTTCCAAGTTCAGGTGCAGACCAATGATTTTCTGGTTTGGGATGTACTATTGGAGAAACTTTACCTGGAGGCCTTGACATCAGCAATCCCTCTTGGTTTTGTTTCATCAGTCGGTCTCTTGCTTCATCCTCACTGTCACTGCTAGATGATGAATCTGAATGTGCTTTTGGTGCTTTGATATCCAGACGTCTTTTTATTCTTGTTACTCTCCCAAGATCAATTGACGGCCACTGGCTTGGGGCCTTCTGGGTTCCCGTCTGAGTTACTTTAGTTGGAAACTTTGATATCGGCAACTCCTCTTGTTGTCTTATATGGTCTCTCATGTCATGGTCACTGTCACTACTAGAAGATGAATTTGAATCTGTATCTCGTTTAGGACTTAGTGTTGGAGAGACTTTGATTTGAATCTTTGACAAATTCTCTTTCCTCCGTTTAAGCACGTTGCCTTTTTCTTGATCCTCAGTGTCACTGCTGGAAGAGGAAGTTGAATCTGCTGGATCATTGCTTTTTGGGAAAAATTTTTGAAATGACAGATGTGCAACATCCAACCTTCCTGGTTTCTTCACTCTTAGGTGGGTAGTATCATCATCACTGTCACTACTGGTTGATGAATCTGAATCTGCTGTTGGTACTTTGGTGTCAAGAGGTCTCTTGTTTGCGGGTGTTGTTTTGAGTTCAAAGCCAGGCAGTTGGTTTCCTGGCTTGGGGCTTACTTTTTGAGACTGAGTAGTGGGGTGTCTTGCTATCATTAACTCGTCTCGTGTATTTTTTGTCACATGGCCTCTTGGTTCATCCTCACTCTCACTACTAGAAGACAAATCAGAACTTGGTAACAATGCTTTGATATCTAGACGCCTTTTGAGACGAGGAATGTGCTGGAGATCTACAGCAGGCCAATAAACATCTGAATCATCGATTTTTCTTTTGGACTCTTGAAGCTGCCTAGTGTTGATTCTGCCTCTACCATCAACATATGTCATTTTTTTTTCGCTCTCACTGTGGGAAGAAGATGAACCTGTTCCAGGTTTTGATTTTTGTGCAACTTTCTTCTGCTTCTTTTTTGTCTTTTGTTTGATTTTAGTTTGCCTTGAGTCCCTGTTACTGTCACTTGAATCAGAGGAAGCAGAAGAGGAATACCCCGGTACATTTCCTGGACTTTTGGTACCATAGCCATTCTTGGCTGAGGGATTTTGAGCACCATCGCTGAACTCAAATAGTTCTCCATCATCCTGAGAAATATCAGAGTCTGTGGTGTTTGCCTTATTTGTATGTAGAGCAGAGGAACCAGGATATTCACTTTTGCCCTTCGTGGATATTCGTGGTGTTTCTGTTTTTGTGGCTATTGATAAATCTGCTCTCGTCTGAAACGAATCTTCTACCAGCTGAACAGACTTGGGCTTGGCGTGCTTTCTGGTCATTTGGTCTGATTCTGATGCACTTTGGGAAGAATCTGAGGATGATGAAATGCTTCTCCTCTCCTCAAGCTCATCTGGATCAGGAATAGGTTCAAACTTCATGTTGCGCAGGCGCTCTGCAGCCAATTCAGCCGAGCTGCTGTCATCACTCCGCTTTTCCCTCGGACGCCCATGTAAGTCAACCTCGACTTCTTGATACTCAAACACCTCATCGCTTCTAATGCTCTGCTGATCGCCACTCGCAACAGTGTCATAATATTGCACGTTCCTTTCCTCTGTGACGTCTAAACGGCTAAAAGTGACTCTTCTCTCCCTGTGAGGTCCTATCTCTGCTGGTTCCTCAGCATTTGAAAAGGCCTGGTTGTCGTAATGTCTCTGTTGAGCAGAAGTGACGGTATGAGTTGCTGCGGAGTCTTTCTTTTTGCTGACCCTTCTACAAAGCCTATCGATACATGGTCTCGCCAAGACTCCGAGGATGAATGCCAACAGGAACGTGAATAAAATCGACAGACACACTGCCAAAGCCATGTCGGACTGCGTGAAGCCTCCAGCCGTGTCTCCCACTGTCCCGCTTGTAGGTGTTTGTAGGGTCGCTTGAGTGCGGACCCCGGGTAAGCTCCTTTCCTGTCTTGCACCTCTCATTTTACTGATTTGGAGGTTAAAAACAGACAGAACGTGGTCTTCTTCAGACACACACACATACAGTCCCGTATCTCCCTCTGAAAAGTCGCTGATGAGCAGACGATCTCCTTGCTGGCTCGCAGATGCTTGACCATCGGGTGTCCACCACTCCGACTCTAAACAAAACAATAACAGGACTAAATGTAAGTTTACTTGTACTGTGTTATTAACTCTTGATTAGAATATGTCATGCGTTACCTTGTGCTGAGCAGGAGAGCAGGATCTCAGCGCCACTGTGCACCGTCACATCTCGGTGAAAATTTAAGTTGTTTTCAGAGCTTAAGCATGTCAGGTCCTCCTCATCCAGCTGCAGAAGGTCTTTGCCCGAGATGGCGGAAGGCTCAGAACATATGATGTTCCAGGTCTGTGTGCCTCTGGTGCCGTCATAAGCCATCTGCCTCCTTATACTACGCATGTTGCAGTCACAGCACCACCTGTTTCCACCCAGCTTAACATCTGCTCCAATGTCACGCAAAGTGAGGTACGTCAGTTGCTGCATGGCTGTCAACATGTTGAACCTCAGGTCAAGAACCTTTGAGAGGAACACAATATTGAATGAGATTAAGTAGAGGTAATTAGCCTTATATTAAAGTTAGCAGTAAATCCTAACCTGAAACGCTTTTATAAAAAAAATGCTGACTTAACAAAATTCAACATTTCACCTGGTACAGAGAATAATTGGCATAAAAAAAAAACAGGCTTACTTTAAGTTGCTCTAAATTCTGAAACATCTGTGGATCCAGATGTGTAATCAGGTTATGCTGTAAGTGAAGCTCCCGCAGCTGATCAAGGCCACCCAGGACTCCCGGTTCAAGACTTGAGATCCTGTTGAAAGACAGCTCCAGGACCTGTAAGGATTCAACAGCATCCAGGCCTCCAAGAAAAGAAATTAGATTTAATTAGAATTCAACATCAAGAGGAAGCCGATTCCAAAAAGAAACAAAGATCTGCTCCAAGGTAAGATCTTTTAAATTTTGTACATTTAATCATATTACAACAGCAAACATTCATATGTCGGAATTTTATGTCAAAATCAACACAAAGTAGTGCATAATTTTGAAGTGGAACAAAAAAAGAGATGTTTTTTTATTTATATAAATATAAATATATATATACATATAAAATATGAAAAGTGTGATGTTTATTTGTATTCAGGTCACTTTTGTCGTAAAGAAAAATTCAAATTCAAAAAACTTTATTGATCACTAAAGGAAATTAAATGTTGTTGTAATTCATATAAACCCTAACCAATTAACTAACCCCACATTACCTTTAACACACCTTCACTATGGAAAAACACGGCGTTGACTGCATCATGTTATGAAGATCAGACGCCAGGCCAGAATTTTTCAGGAGTGTCTAGGTACCATACCACTTTATTTCTAAAACATTTAAAACAGAAGCTGACCAAAATGCTGCACAAAATTGTAAAATGAAGGACAAAAACAAAACAATCCAGACAGCTATAAGAAAACAGAACTAAAAACATCACGGATCCAAAGAAAGAGAGCAATATTAAGACACAGATGCTAACTCACTTTGTGTTAAATGCCAAATTTTTTTTTTGAAAAAGTGTATTTAAGTGAGTTTTAAAAGCTGCAAGCCTGCATGACCTTTAGCAGCAACTCGTTCCACGTTTTAGGAGCCAGAGCTGCAAAGGCTCTGTCTCTTAAACACATCTGGTCAAATGATCTAAAGAAAAGACCATCAGACGACATAAAAACTAACAAAATACATTTTAAATGGATTCAAAACTGAACACGAAGCCAATAAAAAAACGGAATTTTTTGCGCTTGTTTACCTGCACCGGTTAAAAATCATGGAGCAGCATTTTGCACTAGATGTACCAGGGAGGCCTGGGAGTAACAATAATCCAGACTTGAGGTAATAAAAGCGTGGATCACTGCATCTGGCTGGCACCTGGAATTTAGGGACTTGATTTTGGAAAGAAAGACGACTTAACTACAGTATTGATATGGCAGTCAAATTTAAGGCTGCCATCCAGTTTTACTCCTAGGTTTGTGATGATTGACTTTTTTTTTTTACATGCGGCCAAAGGGAAAACTCAAAGGTGGGGGACAGGATGATCCTGAATTGACACCTCTGAGTTCCGAAATTTGACTTCAGTTTTATTATCCTCTCTTGTCTTTAAGTTCATATCTCAGCAGAACAGAGGAAGTAAAAGAAATAAAATAAAATAATAATTCCTGTTCGAACTTTGATATAGGCAAGGCAGAAGAAACAGTAAGTATATGGAAGTTGTTCTGGACAAATAAAGCAATAAATTAAGACAGTGGTAGAGATTGACCTTCCAGGAGGTCATAAACAAACGACCAAAGCTGCAATGGGATAATCCAGACCAAAACATATCCATATATAGTCAGGTCCAGAAGATGTAATTTACTATCTATGCCAAAGCTTGAAAACTGGTGCTCTCCATCCAATCTCTCAGATAGACCAGCTTATTGTCTCTACATGTACAAATCTGGTAAAGGCAAACCTCAAGAGACTTGAGTTTTTGAAAGCATTGATGTAAGAGGACTGATAGAGAGATGCATGATACATTTATATTTCTACTGTCAATGGAATGCTATGTATCCTTTTTCCTCCACCTAACCAGAACTCAGCCTCAGCACTCTCAAAGCAGCTCTTCAAATGGCACAAAGAAAAACAAATACTATTCCAAGGAAGAAAAAACATGTTCAGCCAAGCACAGGGAGGCCTGTGAAACAATGAAATCATAAATATTTCATTTGCACACTCACACCTTGTTTAAGCCAGTGGAATGTCAATATAAACTGTAACAGTGGCGTCATTATCTTGGGAGGTTCGCTCATTTGTGCATGGTGCAAAGTTCTAAAGATAAAGGATAGAACGGGTTTGTGTATGTGTGGAATTGAAAGGAAAATCTGAACAATTACAAACTGTATACACATTTGGATTGTAGAGTATAAGCTCCTTTTTTAGATTTATACTTAATTATACCTTTTCTTTTTACCAAAGTCTGATCAATTTAGCCAGTTTTAGTAACTCAGCCATTTCCTAACTTCATTCCATATGGCAAATAAAGGCGTGACTGTTGAAGTTATCAGATGGATGTTCTTCTCCTGCCACTCCTAAAAAAAGAAAGATTTCTTTCTGGGAATTCGGCTAAACAAACTAGCTTCACTGGGTCACTGCATCCATCTCCATTTAAACATCCAAAATATTTAGTTTACCTAAACATTGATTTACTGGTGAAATTAAATAATACGTTTGGATCATTTTGTCGCTCATGGTCCAGTTCTGTCAGTCTGACCTCGATTTACTCCGCTCTACAGAAAGTACGCACCAGATAAGAACCAATATACCTGACTTTGAAATGAGTCGGGTGCATTGGCTCTCAAAATATAATAAACAAAGAAAAGTGAGTCTAATTTTGAAAATTAATAATGAATCATCTCTTGCTAATTTGCTTTTTTTAGTAGTAAATGCCAGATTATCTTGAACTGACCTGTTAAGTAATGGAAACATATTCATTAGCATTACAAAAAACAAACCTATAATTGCTGAGCATCTTTGTTCATCATTTATCTTCACCAATGATGAGGTGTGGGGTTTTTAATAATATTTGCAGCTGACAACAAAATTGCAACTATAAAACGACACAAGTGTGAGAAAAAAGCTGTGACATCAACATTAATCATTAAAATCTCCTTTTCAGAGTTATTTTATGTAGAAATATTATATTTAAACATGAGTTCCTCATCAGGGCTGTATACATGTTGTGCTATGGCCTAAAAATAAACATAAGAGGCCTGCTTTCTTATTATTATTATTCATAATCATATGACAATCATCAACCAATATTTCACAATCCTGTGGGCAGCAGCCCTGGAAATGTACCCTCATTAACTTGCATAGCATGCAAAGAATCCTCAGTCCTTTTATCCTGGATAGTATTTCTATGTTATAATCTTGCACAGTGCAGAGGGTTTCTTGTGATTTTATTTTCCCTCAGGCAACATGCATAGTGTTCGGACACAGTGTGACGATACAGAGACAGGGATCTTTCAGTCGTCTTTGCACAATCTCTCAAGATCGGGGTGTTCAAAGTGCAGCCTGGGGGGCCATTTGCTGTTCTTGGGGGGAAAAAATGTGTTCGTCCCTTGACCAGAGTTCAAGAATCACAAATTTGAATATTCTTAAATAGAAAAGACTAGGAGAAGCACAAAGTATTTTTTTAACTAATCGTGTTTTTTGTTTTGATTTTAAAATCATTGTAAGTTGGAAAAAACATCCCGCAACTTTTTACTCCAGAACTAACTTGGGCACACCCGAAAAAGAATCGTGGCCCCTGAACTCGGAAATGGTGTCCCTTTTATGTGTATAAACTAATACTGACTAACCATTTCTGTGTAGATTTGGCATTATGACTTGGCTCATTATTCCACTGAAATAACCTGTTGTCCGTTTTCTGACCCACCAAACCCAGCTCGAGTGTTTGCTTCCTAAAAGATCAATTTTAGTCTCATCTGACCAAACCACACACTTCCTGCTGAAGTCCCAGTAAATCTAAAATGTTTCTGTTTGTGATGACATAATAGGCTTTTTCTTCTGGAATTACTCTCAAACATAATTTGTCTCCTATGTGGTTGATTTGAAGATTCTGCATCTGCAAAGTGCTACTCTTTAAAAAAAATTGCCTTAACTACATCTATTTTTAATGGATTATTATGGAAACCAGTGACTCCCACTGGTACTAAAACAATTATTCCCAATGACATGATTTTGTGTCCAGAGAAGGTTAAAGGTCGGATTTAAGTAATTTTAGTGTGTTGCTGACAGCAGGCTTTTCTCCTTTTCTCCTTGATAATGTTTAATGTGGATGGGTGTATGATTATATAACACCTGCTCACCCCGCGGCAGCCGCTCCAGCAGGTTCCTCTCAGCTGATAGCAGCTGCAAGGCGGGGGCCCAGCTCAGGCATCTGGACCGGCTCCCGGCCGCCAAGCGACGTCCGACACGTCGAGCCGTGACGGATCTCTCTATGCAGAGAGATAAGTGTGGGATGCTGTTGTACCCTAGCCACAGGTTCCTGAGGTTGGGATGTGGTTGATGAAAAGCGACAGAGCTGAGGAGGTTATGAGACAAGTCGAGCTCAGCAATGGGGTCCTGGACGGGCTGCGGTACCGAGGACAGGCCAGCCGAGGAGCAGTTCAGCAGCGCAGCTCCTCGGCAAACGCAGGATTCTGGACAGGGAGGCGAGGAAGAGGAGCACCAGAGATCCAAGGAGGCCAGGAGCAGCACAGCCGGCCAAAACGATGAGCGGCGTACCGCCATGGCAACCCCAGGTCTTTAAAACTAGAAATGAAAAACGTCAACCCTCTTCAGACAAGAAGCAACCCGATCGAGTGCTTTGACTGCAAGTTTTGAGAATTAAGAACCGAGGCGATTTGAGTTGAAGAAACTCACCTGGGTAAAAGCTGTCACCAGGCTGACAGGAAACCTTGTGACTCTTCTCACACCTGAACTGTTCTGCCCAGCATGTTCTGATCAAAGTCTGAAGTGGATGCTGCTCCTTCAAAACTTTATGAGCCCCAGCCCAAAAATGTCACAGTGATTTATTCAATCATTTACACGGCGGGTTAATGCCTTACCGTTGTCGTTTCCCCTCCGTCAATACGATGCAAAGATAAGTCATCCTGAACAGTTATGAGTAAGAGAACCATGCCCTCGTTGCACATTCTGTCAGATGATAGCGCTGTGTAATGATCACTGGTATTTCTTTTTATGACTTTAAAGGACCATGTAAACACAAGAGGGCCAGCGAAGCGCAGATACGAGATTTCACGTAGTGACAAGTTTCTTTAATGAAAAAGAAGCCAGTGAAATGTTGGATGTTTTTATTTTTTTTGTTATTTATTTCATTTTAAACGTATCCATGTTGTCATGTTGAAGTGATGACAAACGAAACATTTCTCACCAAAGGCATCGAGTCCGCTCCAACATTGTTATGTAACAGGCCACACACAACCCAAAGCAACAGTCAAAAACTTTTTATATTGTATTGCACAAAATTCAAACCACTCTAAACGGCGTCCACTTTCAGCACCATTGCCTCGTAAAGAGATTAGCATTTACCTCGCAAAAGTATTCCCACCTGCCAAACTTTCCACACGACACGGCCAACAACAATTTCCAATGTATTTTATTGTTTAGCTTTTTAAAAAGAAAAAAAATTTATTCATGTATCTTCAGACATAGAAGAGTGTAATTGTAAATCGGACGGGAATCGTTATACTATACATGTGAAAAGCTCAATGGGTGTGAATACTTTCGCAAGGCGCTGCTCTGTTAGCACAACTCATACACTCCTTCCTATTAGCATTAGAAAAGCCTCACAATTTAGGTAAAATATAAATAACATTTCATCCCTTTAAGTCCATTGGCACGTGCATGATGAACAGTTCAACATGTGCAGAAGAGATGTTCTGTTTGAGTTCTGAATATTTTTAAGTTAACTATCACGTAGTGTCTCGATGAAGTCAGTTAGTACTTCTACACAAACCCTTTTGTGAACAGATGTGAGGTGATGGAGAAGCAGGAAATAAATACAGCAGCTTCCGACTCCTACAAACATGTGGCATAAACTGCAGAACAACTTAATGTTTACAATAGTTTTCTGAACTTAGGATACAGGCTAACGAATCTTATAAAAAACAATGTGTTTTTTTACGAACTCCCGTAATATCTTTGGGTAGATTTGTAATAAAATGTAAATTTGGCACTCTCAGAAAGCGCTCACCTTAACCGCCAGGTTAAACTCAAATTTAAACTGAACTCGGTCCAAAATGTGCAGGTTTGGAAGAGGTTTGTCTGGATTTACAGTCATCTGACTGCAGGCGGATGGAACGGCGGCGCTAGTGAGCTTTCCCACACGGGTTGTCAGAGATCTGGCAGCCCATGTTGGGGAACTTCACCAGTACGCGGAACAGAGTGCCATCTTCGCACATGCAGAGCTTGTACCTCTCCAGGCCGTCGTTGAACGTCAGATCTGTGGAGCTGGGAATGCGTGTGGTGTTGAACATCACTGAGCCGTTGAGGACGATGCTGTTCTCCTACATAGAGGAAAATGTCATCAGGGCGTCTATTCTTCAAAACCTAACCTTATTGGGCTCAATATGGTGACTGTATGAGGTTTGTGTGCCGTCATTGTGACCATGAATGTTGGTTTCAGGCTTTGAAATAGTTCTTTGAATCCTTCTTGACTGAGTTTTTTAGCAGGTAGGGCTGCATCGACTGCAGTTTTATGGCCGAACACCAACCTTTAAAATCCTGAGCTGCTGGCAGTAGTAGGATGTTAGCATCAAGTTGGCAGCAGTAGGATAACTATTGTTAACCGCCACACATGCAGACGTGGGCTGATGGGTGGAAACTAGCTCCATTCCCAATGACCATGTAATTGCACAATTTCACATGTTGAAAACAGGTTTGTTTAATGGAAACACAGTGATTTCTAAAAACCTGTTGTTGTTGTTTGAGGAGATGGGTTTGGTGCTACGATGAAGTAGCTTTTCGACCATACTGAAATTTGAGAAACTGTAATTGAAACACTTTGTTCATACAACACACGAGTCATGTGATCAACAACTGGACGTTGCCGTTATCGCAAACAACAAAGAATAAGACGACAGGAAGTGGAAGGAGGATGACGGCGCGGAAAAACCTAATCATGTGTGATTTTGATTGGGCTTCTTACTTAACGGAAACATTGCGATTGATAAATTGCGTTTTTTATTTTTACTTTAGTAGAGTATAGACAAAGTTTTGCGCACATTTGTAATAAAAACACAGCGAGCGGCTGATTTTCACACCTTTGCGAAGACTGAATAGATGGTTTTCACATGTAAATATTGGCTGATCACTTAAAATTAAGGGTCGATTGGTCCAATTTTTTGACAGTTTTTAATTGGTATCAGAATTTGTACATTTGTTCATTTAAATAATTTACGTTCTGGCAGAGAGCCTGATTTCAAGTCTTTCCACAAATGTTTTGTAGATTTCCAGTCAGATCTTTTCACAAATCTATTAGCGTCGTCGATTTATTCTAAAACCATTTTTAATGTTTGCTTGGGGACATTGTTCTGTTGCTGTGACCTGGTTTCAACCATGCGACAAAAATCACACCCCTCATAAGAAGGAAACTGGACATAATGATCAAGAACAATCTCATCCTTCCAGAGCAGTTTAAGTGAATCACAGAGAGCTAAACATGAGTGTATGCATGTTTCTGAGCACTATAAATACAGCATGTCATTATGCTTCTTACTTACAGCTCTGAGCTCAATGTCTCCACCCATTTTAAACTCCACAGTGCGGCCCATGATGTTCACTCCCTCATTACCGCGAATGATGGCCTTAGTGTCTCCCTTGATGTTCAGGTCAGATGATGCGCTGCTGGTGATCTGAAAATAAAGAGCAAAATATGCAACTAAAACAAAAAACTAAATACATAAGGATTACATGAGAAAATTCTAATTTTGTCTCATGTCCCCTTGTTTTTCACTCATTTACTTTATACTTAATGTGCTTTTATTTTAGCACCGCACCAATTGGAAGTACACTGCATCAATTTTTGCAAAAAATTAGAAAAATACGCATGTTAACAAGCACATTGCTTCAAAAACAATTCACGCTTTTCTTTTGGCAAAGAAACTAGGGGAAATTTGGTCAGCATTTATTATCTCTCTTTCGTTTTCGATCAATTTTTACTGTTACGGACAGCAATAAGAGCAATATCGCCTGCACAGGTTGTAAAATATAATTAATGAATCATGTTTTTTTTTCCACACAGCCGTCAGAGCAGAGGCTGGCTTCCCTACACACCCTTTCAGTGGACGCCTTTTTAACACTGAGGACTTTGACTCCTTTGGGCAGGTGGAACTCGTGGTTTTCAAAGTCTGTGCTGAAGAACGTTGTCTGCGTCCGAGGGTCTGTGAAGGATATGCCGACGTCGCTGACGACGGAGGTCTTGTCCTTTTCCACGCTCAGCTTCGTGTTGCCTTGCTGGAACACAACCTGTTGGAACAACACGGCAAAAAGAACAGACAAGAGGCTCTAACTGGGTTCCCTAACGCTGTCGTTTCTTTGGAGAAAACTCGCCGTGTGTAAATGTTTTCTTACAGGGTTGTTGTTGCCCACGATGACCAGGTCCTGGTCTTTGCGGCCGCCGACCGTACTCTTGTGCAGAGGATGAACAATTCCCATGTCGGCCTTCTGTTTGAAGCGCAGCAGGCCGCTCTCGTGGAACTCCATGCTGTCGCAGCCGTTCGGGCCGATTCGGATCACCGTCCATATTACCAGTGTGATCTGAGTGACAGCGGAGTCGCGTCAGCTCATTTGTCAAGCTACAAGCACAAACTTCACTGTGTTTTCTTGGAAAGTGGGACAAAGAAAACTGTTGCTGAATGTAAACCATAAGATGTCCTGTCTGTAGTTTGCAACAAGGCATAAAGAAGGAGCTCTGGTAAGATGGGACCAAATTGATGTACATGCAAAATGTCATCTACTGAGGAAAACTAACACTGCACATCATCCTCAATACACCACCCTCCATGTTGAAGCATGGCAGAGGCAGCATCATGAAGTGGAAATGCGTTTCTACAACAGTTGGTCATAATTAATGGGATGACAGATGAAGGTAAAAAAGTCTAGCAAAAAGTCTGCTTGAGGCTACACAAAACGTAAGAATGGAGGAGAGCTCTACCATTCAGAATAACAATTATAAACAAAGATTAAACAGTTTTTTGTGTTACTATTCTCCAGATAAAGTTTAAACTTAAATTCAGTGAAAATTTGAACTTGAAAATTGCTTTCTACAGATGCTCTCCATCTGATATGATCACATTTTAGTGGATTTCACAAGGAGAAATGGCCAAAAAGTTCAGTTTGTAGCTGACGCATATTCCAAGTTGGTCTAAAATCAAACACATGCCACACTTTTAAGATTGTACTGGTAAAAATCATGTGGAAAAACATGCATCAATGCTCTTCCACTCCAGAAGTGGACACTAATTTTAGTCACTTTCATGTGGAATGCTACAAAAAAACAAACCCAAATAAAGTTCGGTTGCACTGTAAGAACGTGTGGAAAAAGCCCAAAGGGTTATATTCCTTTGCACTTACAATGAGATTAATTAAGGCGAGCAGGAAGAGGAGCACTATGATGCAAACAGCCATGTTTCCCTTGC
Source organism: Micropoecilia bifurca (assembly GCA_903067075.1). Classification (NCBI taxonomy): domain Eukaryota; kingdom Metazoa; phylum Chordata; class Actinopteri; order Cyprinodontiformes; family Poeciliidae; genus Micropoecilia; species Micropoecilia bifurca. The sequence continues at coordinate 38,538 of CAEGAF010112156.1, forward strand.
GTCCTCTCAGCCCGGTCTTATGAAGACGTTCTTCTTCTATGGGTACATAACCCGCTTTGAAGTTGCTGTTGTGCTCCTTGTTGATGTTGCGCCTCTCTAAGGCCTTCTCACGCATGGACTTCTTCACGGGGCCGTTGGAGCTCTCCTGCGACGCAAAACCACAAAATATATGCGCATTAAACTCCAAGATAACCTTTACTACTAAACTTAATTAAATTAACATTCGAAACTGGACAGTAGTTTTACATAAGCAGAGGGGTGTCCGTACTTTACACAGATACGATACTGAACCGAGTTTTCCTTATTTTGGTTAAATGCTTATTATAATAATTATATAAATCTCCGCGTCGGAATGGGCGTTAAATGCTCAGCGACAGCCTGACTGTAGTCATCATAACTAAAAATAAACTACACTCCTATTAGTGACGAAACGGATATGAAGTCTGTTCTCTCGTCAAAATTTAAGTTGCGTCCTATTTTAAGAGCAAAAAAAAAAACAGAGGCGCTTTCAAACAGCAGGTCTTTCGGAGAAAACAAGTTTCACGTCTTAAAAACATCGACGCCAAGGCCAACATTCATAAGGCTGCGCTCAGGTTTCCATCCGCAGCGGCAACAAAACACGCCACGCTTAAATAAACCACCTTAACCTAAACACTTAATCACGAACAATGACTCCGGGTTACTCTTTCTGTGGGACATGACGAGAAGGCTTAATAAAACGTGAGAAGAAGAGCAAATAAAGAACATAACGGACCTCCTCGGACGCCATGTTGACCCTCCCTCTTCTGCTGGCAGAGACCGACCAACCTTCACTGGCGAAGGAGACTGAAGCGTTTCCGCTATAATATGGGCAGACAGACAATTTACTCAGTGATATTTTGAATTCTACTGTTATGAAGAGCCTAATTACAAACCACCACGTGATGTTGGATTTTTATCTCCTCAGCTTGTCAGAAACGCGCGTGCGCTGAGGATAAAAGATGGTTTGTTCCATGATGAAGCAGCCAATGGCAGAATGATCCTAAAATAGGGAAAATACGTCCATTCATATTTTCCGAAGGTAAACATTCTATACTTTACTGCTCTTTGTGGTGTAAAAAAGGGGAAAAAAGAAAAAGAGAGGAATGTATAATTTCTCTTTTACAAGAGGAGGAAAGAAAAGTTTTACTTTAATATCTGCATTATTGGGAAAAGTAATCAGCCTTAAAAATATTTATAATGTTAGCAAGTTTAGTTTGCCATTGTTTTTGTGTAAATTAATAATGAATAATTACAAACGTGTAACATGATATTTAAACTAATACTTCAGCAGTTATAACGTACAGCAGCGCTTCTTGCATTAATGATGTCCTGGGTGAGATCCCAACATATGACCAACCACAGAAAGTATATTAAAAACAAAACAAACAAAAGATAGATAGATAGATTTTATTTTTCTTTTATTTGATGAAGAGGGATATTGGGTAGTAACATAAATATAATTGCATTCATTTGCAGCCAAGGCTAATTTCCATTATTTGTCCCCCCGCCAAATAGTACAGGCTGAGTAACCTAAAATTAACAACAACAACAATAATAATAATAATAATAACAACCTTTATTGTCATGGAACCATGAGATAAGTTACATGGTTTACAACAAAATTTGTGATAAATAAAGCAAAAACAACAAACAAAGAAACAGGGGTCGTTATTATTCATCTGGTGTTCTTCTACAAAAACAAAATAAAGTGTGTTTACATGATTAGTTATTATCCTGAGAGCTGTTCTGGGATGGATCTGTCCGAGGTGTAATGTGCCTCTCACCCATCAGAGGGCGCCATCACATTTTCAGTAGAGTTGTTTTTATGGTGGCAGACCAAAACCCAAAGCCATGACAGAACTTCAAGTTGTATTATGCTGTAAATGGGACAGAATGACAGACATTCAAAATTAACACACGCGTATAAATAACTACTATTTACCACATCACTTCATAACCACTAGCTATGCACTGTAAGTTTGTAGTTTGCCATAGCAGAAAGTGTTATGGGACACAGCGTTTAGAAGATATTCAAACTAAAAACACTTGAGATTTATTGAAACATATTTTTCCTTAACCAGGAAAAATGAGAAAATCACATTAAATATTTTACAATGTCATCAGATAGATTAAAACTATAAAATTATGCTCTAATTCTTGCATTTTAAAAACTAAAACAAAAGTGTTAATGCAAATAAATAACACACTGACACATTTATGAGAAAAGCAAAACACCCAGGACTCATTTATTTGAAATGAGTCACAGAAAATTATTTTATTGTGGCACTTAAGGCTCTTATGGATGTTACTAAAGGAGGAGAAAATAAATATTTTTTTCCTAAAATGAGGAGTTCTGGAGTCAGTATTTGAGTTGCTAGTTGTGCAGCTGAAAAGCTTACGGATTTAATTGTTTACAAAGTTTGATATTTTCTTTACATCAAATTGTATTTATGTCATAACCCAGCAAACCACCAAAGTGAAAGTCCTACTGCTGTTTTAAAATAAAATGCGTCAGTAAGGTGGTTTTTGGAAAACAACGTATTTACTGATACTCGTTATAAAAATCCACTGTCACAGTATGTCCGCTGTTATATGACATATTCTACATCCCATCAACCCGATGTGGAAGGCCATGTTCAGGATTTAGGTCTCATGGCATCTCAACGTGTCAACATTGCAGCTATATGGGGTTCCATTTGTATCAAAAAGTGGAACCCCATACACTCCTGCTTATGCTCAGTTATCAGGGGTGAAAGTAGTTTTAAATTCTTTGCGGTACTATGACAAGTATAAAGCACACTTTGGAGTTTCTATGCTGATGAAATGTTTGCGACGCAATAAAAGCCGTGTAGCTCTTGAATTGCTACTAAGTGGATCTGTATTTCCTTCAGCCCACTGGCTGTATGGGATTCCATTTGTATCAAAAATAAGTAGAAGTCATATGTGTAGATGTGTCGTTGCTATGTGTCGTTGGTCTATGTCGTTGGTCTATGTTGCATGTAGATGATGCATATGTAGATGTTGCATAGGTCTATGTCGCATATGCGTTCACTGCATATGTGTTTGCTGCACATGTAGATGTTGCATATGTCTACATTGCATATGCATTCCTGCATATGTGTTTTCTATGGGGTTCCATTTATATCAAAAATAAGTAGAAGTCATATGTGTAGATGTGTCGTTGCTATAGACCAACGACACATAGCAATGACACATCTACACATAGCAACACACATCTACACATATGACTTCGACTTATTTTTTTATACAAATGGAACCCCATAGAGGTGACCATTAACCTTAAATTCATGGAAGAGCCATCAGGCAAAGACATTCATAATGAAATCCAATTAAATGAAGGAGTGGCTATTTCTAAAATTAGAATGGAATAAAATAACATGTTTATAGTAATCAATTAAATTTCAAATTAAGTTTATTTGCCTCGCTGTATTCATTCAGCTCGGTGTGCCACACCGTGGGGCGTCGTAATCGGATTGGATCGAGTTCAGCCACATAGATATACACCAAGCAGAACCATCTATACCCGTGTTTTATGTTTCCCCCGGTTCTGCTCTTCAGCCGTTTGGTTCCGTTCGACAGTATGACATCACACGGACGCAGAACCCGTAGAGGACCGACGCCGAGGCCGCATCGTCCGGCAGGAGTTTTTACATAGCAGGTCTGTGTGTGTATATCTGTTCCCCTGTCCTGTAGCCTGGTCGCCAGAGACGCTACTCGGCATCCGTGTGTGTGTGTCTGGGTGTGTGTGTGTGTGTGTGTGTGCGTGTGTGTGTGTGTGTGTCACAGGAGCAGAAAGCTGTAGGAGTGTTGTTTTTTACTACAAGCCTCCCGCTGCTGCTGCCCTCCGCCTCCTCCTTCAAATCCTCAGACCTCCGTGGATTAGTTAGTTGATTTAGCAGGACATGGCTGAGATTTTAAGGAGATTGACCAATACATCTTCGTTCGGCGTCTTACAGAACAAGCTTGAGAACTGGCACAGAGACTACCACGTAAGTTCATCAATAAGTCACCATCGACCTAAATATGACGACAGCACCTCGGGTGCTCTTTACCTGGTCCGGATATTCATTTCACCCAGCGTTGAAATGCACAACATTGTGCTTTTTGCATATGATTTAATCGAAAAATGACAGCAAAATACTGTCATCTTCTGACGAAACATGTCGAAAATGTATTAAAATGTATTAAAGTAAGGATATGTGTTTATTACGTATGCGTAGTTTGTACTTTATTTTAGGTAACAAGTGAAAGTCCTTAAAATGAATGACGTTTTTACATATCACAGTAAAGAAATGGCTTTTTCCCTTTTTCTTCTTTTTTAACTTTGATTTCTCTGTAGAGTTTGGTTGTCATGAACGCTGATCGCCGTGGCAACGGTCGGGCCGTTCCAAAGATGTTTTCGCTGTTAAGATAATTCCTCCTCTATTTATTTCTTGTACAGAAATTTTGTACAGAAATGTAAATGTTTATGACACGAAGTTTAAGGTGTTGGAAATCAGTAGTGGAAGTAAAAAACTGGACAAAATATTAGTCATTTTTTCTAAATTATCCCCTTCCAGGAAATAAATAAAGTTTATTATCAGTTTTTAATTAGGAATGTTTTCTGAATACTGACAAGTTTCAGCTGGTTTATTAGCTTTTATGCGTTTTTGAACATGTCTTTCTTCATGTATTCACTAAATGTACCAATTCATGCAAAACATAGATAGATTTCTTTGTATGTGTGGATTACTGGGACATTGTGTTTTTTGAAATATAATTACTGAAGAAAAAAACATGTTTAATACTTTTTACCCTTATGTAACTGACCTATCCCACCTACTAAACAGAACCAGCAAGTACTGTGTTAATTATTTGCCAAATTGGTTGGCAAATAAATTTTTTAAAAAGTAAATTTTTTTGAGAGGGGGGGGACGGGGGAAGTGACAGGATCATAAGATATTTCGACTAAAATTTTTGTTCAGCCAGCTGGGAACACACCAGAGTTAATGAGAACATTCAATTTCTTTGCATGTTGTTCTTTTGGTAAGATGTGTGCACAATCAGAACTTGATCTGAAGAGTCAATTTCCTAAATTATTTAAATGTCTGCTTTGAAATGGACCAGCAGCTGATGGGACTTATTTTCTAGCTTCCTGTAGTAGCTGCTGCGCTACAAGGGTAACAGTACCTAGGTCACGAATAGAAAAATTAAATGGAGCCTTAGTTTCAAATTGTTTTTCTTCCCGTTTCAGTCATCTTCTACAACAGTGCTAATAACATCCTTGTTTGCATCTTAAAAAAACATTGAATTGAACTCAATTCAATGACATACAAGCTCCATCTTGAGACACAGCAGCCATTGATTCAGTTAAGTTACAAATTAAAACATGATTTTTTTTTCACCCAGGTGTTTTCCTGTGATGAGAATGTGAACAGATGTTGTGAGCTGATCGAGCACACCGCCAAAATTCAAGGCCAGCTGTTTAACATCCTAAACATTACTGTAACTGAGGGTAAGCTTTGCGTTGTGACTGCTCTGGAAGCAGATTTCTTTTTTAAAAATCCAACTTGATCTTTTAAAGACGACTACGATACCTTTCGTCACGAATCAGGTGGTCACTATGGTGGAGTGGACACTCTTAAAACGCGTTTTCTGCCTTGGCTTGGAAGCTGTTTCTCCATTTCAAGGCCCTCCGTCGCAGACGACACCAGCCTGCACCGCTTCCAGGTTTGACCTTTGGCCTTTCCTCCAGTTTAACAACGCCATCTTAAAAATCAACCGTGTGATCAAGCGGTTGTGATCGCATCGTGGCTCTGAGGCTGTGTTGATGACGAGCCATTTTGTCGCCATCAGGATGGAGCAGAGAAGGAAGTAAAGAGGAAGGAGATCGCCTCATCCCATGAGAGCGAGATTAGAAAGATGGAAGCTGAGCTGAACTCTACCAGCTTCCAGCTGGAGTCGGTCACTGCAGAGTGAGTCATATTATCATGCGTTTTATATTTGAGAGAGTTGTTTGGGGAAATTGAACATTTTATCATTTGAACTCAAATGCATCCTTGTGTACCAGACTTGAGGACACTCAGAAGAAGCTGGATGACACAAAGTGCAAGTCGGCGACCACCCTGCTCGCCACCGAGGATGAGATCTTACAGCTGAAAGCGGAGTGGGTGATGTAGTTCAGAAGCATTATGGCATTGCACACGCTTATGTTGTGAGAGATTCATGTTTTTTCCATACATATTGACTTTGTGTTTTAGTTTAATTTCTACAAATGAAGAGTTGGAGTTGTATAAGAGGAAGCAGGACACCGTTCACGACTACGAGCGGCAAATTCGCTTGCTGAAGGATGAGTTAGCTTATCTGAACTCGGAAAAGATCATGTTGCAAGAGAGGTAACATCTTACTGACCTGCAAACGTTGAATTGTCTTACGTGATATGCAGTGGTGTTCTACATACGCTGCCTTGTATAAATATTCACACCCATTGAACTTTTTCCACATTTGGTCTCAAAACAATCAGAAAATTCATCCTATTTTATTGGGACTTTCAGTGATGGAGCAACGCAATTTGAAATCTGAAAATTGTAGTGAGCATTTTATATTCCACTCCGGAATCCATTTCGCTAGACATGCACATTTGTTTTGCTTGTACTTACCCAGAATTCCCTGCACCACAGTCCACTTCTTGCTTCTTTTGGAGCGGTCTCCGGTCCTCTTGGTGTTCACATACGCACTCGAACTGCTCCATAGTTCACAACCGAGGTTTTTAGATGGACTAGACTTTGCTTTTCTTGGCCCAGATCAGAGTTTGATTACACATTCACATCTACCCAAACAATCCGGACTTTCTAGGCAAACGAGCTACAGTTCAATTAATGTGGACTGAGCAGGGCTGGTGTGAACGCACCCTTAATCTGCAAGTTTTTTGGAGTATGTCTGCCACTGTTGCACAATCACTGATCCATGCAACCTAATGATTATGCTTGGATATGAACCTTGTAGCTCTGGTTGTGAGTTTAGGGTTGTCATCCTGTTGGAAGGCGATCCTCCCAACAGGAAGGATATTTAGCGTCATCTGCAGTCTTTGTGTTAGTCTATTACATTAAAATTCCAATGGGATAAACTTCAATTCATGGTTATATGAGAAATTGTTAAAAATGTTCAAATGTTGTGAATGTTTTTGCAAGGCGAGGTAGGTGTAGTTGCCATGTTGATTTCCACCTCTCAGGTTGGTTAGAAGTCGCTCTCCGAGCCCTTTGCCCATGCTGAGCCGCTCATCCAGCCCGATGAGGAGCACGTCGCCCACCAGAGCCCAGCTGACCAACTCCTCACGCCACGCACGCCTCGTCTCGCGTTTCAGCGATTTGTATACCATGGAGCGTCTGGACGCACAGAGCCTCCTACAGCGCTACATCCCGGACATGGAGATGGTCCAGAAAATCATTTTCATTGCTGTGATGGTACAGAGCCTGCAGTGATTATAACCAGAACATTACAATGCAACGCACAACCTCAGTATCAACATGCAAAATCCTATATTTCCCACTTTTGCTACTTTGTGTAGCGTTGCTGTGTTTTGCACCACAGGAATACCGTATGTTTTCCCTGTTTTAGGAGTCCTTCCATAAAGCAAAACTGGCCTATCGTCAGTTCAAGCAGCAGGTGAGAAAGACGTTGTCCACATCCCACTTTGGTCCGGAGAGTCTCGAGGATGCGACTGTGGACTACATTGTTAGGAACCTGGACCTCTATGATGTCCTGTGCAGTGTCAGTGTAAGAGAAAATGATTTTGATTGTCTTAAAAAGTATGAAATTCATGTATATAAAATAAAATGAGTTCATCTTAAATGTGTTAGTGGCAGGCCTAAAATTTTTACATATATAGCGACTGGTCCCTTATTTTAATTTCTGAAAGGTGGCAACCCTAATCATGAGTAAGTGCATCATGGCTGGACGATGTTTGTCTTTACCACTTGTAATACAGCAGAACCCCCCAAACATCCACTATATTTATAGATTTTCTGCCTTAAGTTTAATTTAAGTCAAGGTGGCATTAAGGAGTTCTTAAAAAGTTTCCAATTTAATTTGCTGAAACTTGTGGATACTTCGAGTACATCTTAAGCTCATTCAGTTTGGAAGGACGACATCTCCGAAGAGCGATTTTCAAGTCTCGACACAAACTCTCAATTGTGTTTAGGTCTGGACTTGTTTTGTATTTTTACTAGAAAAGTTTTTCCAGCCAGTCACAGCATTTTACATGTACGTACTCCATCTCTATCCCTAAGCATTAATAAATAATAATAATAATAATAAAAAACATAGGGTAACATCTAAAGGCAATAATATTTATGTGCATGTTATCCATTGCTATCAGAGTACAGAGTGCTACATTCAATTGCACATCACACTAGCCAATGTTTTGAATGCCATGCAGAAATATAAATACTTAGGGCACTGTGTGTCTTATTGTCCTTTCCTCTTAGAATGTAATCATTGCTATGAACAAGAACCCCCAGATCTCTTACCCTCCAGAAGTGGACTTCAGACTCATCTGTCCCTTGATCAGAGAGACCTGCAGGGTGGCGTTTGCCATGCAGACACTGGACACACCTCTTGACTTGATCTACGGAAGCAGTGGTGAACTATTCAACAATGCCAAGTTAGTACAATGCAGATTTCTGGGGAACGTGTGTAGCTAAGCGAAGAGTTAACTGCAGTAGGCCTCATCTTCCTGCAGCCCACCGCTGTTGTACATCGCTCCGACCACCAGGTGTCACCCTCAGTTTATCTAAGATGGAGACTCGCATCCCTTTCTGTGTTCCAGGTATCGTCGCAGTTTTGACTCTGACTTCAGCGCTCCTCTGGTGGCCTACTACGTGTGGCCGGCTCTGGTGGAAGGAAGCACGGTAGTTGTTAAAGGCGAAGCCGTGACCAAAAGAGGCGCAATGGTAAATAATTCACAGTAGTTAAAAAAAAAGATGTTGGAAACCGAGATGAAAACAGAAGTGGCTCTTGCAGAGTTGAACAGTACAGTTTTGTGTGAATGTTTCTGTTTTGTTTTTTGTTTTTTTTTCTGCAGTGGAGCAGAACCAGGACCAGAGGTTCCAGCCCTATACGCTCCCGATCTCTCAGCCCGGACCGCAGCGTTGTAAGTCTTTATAACATTTGAGAGTTCCAACCGAGCAACAAGATTATGGTCAAACTTTGCAAATTTGTTGACAAATTCATCTCTAACACGCATGCTCACACGTGGCGCAAACGGTATGTTTTCTAAGACAAAAGTCCCAGTTTAATTCGGATGTGTGACTGAACACTTCATAGGAAATAACACTCACTTTTTTAATTTTTTGTTTAATCTAACAGAGATTTAGCGACAGAAGCCTGTCTCCTGGACATCTCAGTACAAGACTACCTATAAGCACTCACCTCATCGGTCAAGAGTAAAGTGAAGTCCACCTGTGCTTCCTGTATGTCCACCTGTGCTTCCTGTATGTCCACCTGTGCTTCTTGTATGTGAAATAAACTTTTACAGATATGTTTATTTGATTTCTGTGTTGTTTGGGTCTGCTTCATCCAAATAAGGAGATATAATCTCACACTATAGGTGCAAAACCAGCCAGGCAGCTACTGTGTCTATATTTACTCTGGCAGAGGTTTTTTTTTGTTTTTTGTTTATAAATTGTATTCTGGATGCATCCACAACAGTCATATTGATATTGTCAGCTTCCTGTTTGTCTCCAAAGCCTGTAGTCTTTATATGAAGGACGGTGAAGGATGTTACCTTATGGTGCTAAAGTTACCGGTTCTGACCTCACAACCTGCACTGCTTGACCATCTGATATTGGTCAATGTGTCTATTGACATAGATTAATTTTGGGTTTACTTTTATTAATTTTGTTTGAATTTTATTGTGTGCTGTATTAACTTGTTGAACGTGGAACAAAGAAATGCCTTATTATGAAGCAATGTTTGGAGGCCTCAGAAAGAGATTTTAGCTTATTACAGTTCAGGATGTTTTCTTTTTCAATGAACATGATAATAATTAATATTTTAGGTAGTGGCTTGAATGATCATTTCTTTTTAAAATCGTATGAGTTTAATTTTGCAGTGGGAAGAAAATGTTCTTTATGACAAATTTAAATAAATTGCCATTTTTTTCTTCAGCTTTGTTGTGGTTTTGATTACATAAATGGGTGTGTGTGTTAACTGCAGCTATGAAAATGTAATATTGGTTCCATTTGCTGTGTTGAAATTTGCTGACTAATGTGACTGTGTTGCTTCTATGCTACTACATAATTTATTTCCAATGTAGAATTGTCGGTACAATAAAACCGTTTTTATGGAATATTTCCAGGCTTTGTTCACATTGGGAACATCCCTGCCTTGACTGCTTCGTGATATTTAATTAGTACTTCCCATCTGCTGGCTAAAACACAGACAGTTTCCCGCCAGGGATTCTCTAATTACGTCCTCGGTTTATATCTAATACCCCAAAGCAGGCGTTTGTTCTGCTGAGCACAGGTCTGCGATCTCGCCCTGACTAGAGCAATTTACGGCTAATGATCTGAAATGATCCGCTTGTTTACGCGTTCACGCGAGAAGTAGGTGCGACTGGATCGTGATTATGTTCATTTGTTGGTGTTTGCTGTCAGCTGTAATCGTGCAGCGACTGACTGAAAACATGTCTGGTCTGCCGCTGCCGTCACTGGGATCACAAATCAGAGGCGCCATATGTGAGCAGAGACTGACGGACATGGCAGCAACACGATCAGCATCTCAGGGTATCACAAGCACCAACCTCGGAGCTACAAGTATCCATTTTGTTTTAATTGAAAAATCCAGATTAGGGCTGCAACTAACGAGTATTCCAGTAATTGATTAATTCTGACGATTGATCGATTAATTGGATACTTAAAGGCTTTAAATGGAGGCAAAAAATAATAATTCAGTTGCTTTTTCAAAATAGGAGATAAAAATTTTATTGGCTAGAATGGAACAGCGCTGCATTCCCTTAGTGCGCGCTTGATTATTTGTATTAAAACATAAGTCTAGCTAAAAAATATTCCTACGACATTAATATCTTCGCCATTTCTGTTCGCTTCACCGTCAAAACAGTGTAGGACTAATCTGTTAACTATTTTTAGATTAATAATTAGACAGAGATTTATTTCTGACAGGATTTGAAACAGACAAGTGTAAAATTGTGTCACTTGAGGAGTTTTGTTGCAGATATATGTCTTTGTAGCTTTGACTTGATTACTGCTCGACTGTGTTGTTCTTTTAACAAGCTGATTTTTTTAAATTGGTTGACAATTAATCGATTAACAAATTAGTTGACGATTATTTCAACTATTGACTCATCACGATTAATCTGATAAATCGTGATGAATCTAATCTATTCACGAGGTGTAAGTGGAGCAGGTTTTTCCTCTTCCACCTACTCCGGATGTAAGTGGAAAACAGAAAGTTCTCCATTTCTTATGGAAATTGGAGAACTTTCTTGGTTAACCGATCAGTTAACACCAATAATAAACCCTGATCTCATATCCACCAAGTCACATCACGTTCCCACACAGTGAGCATCTTCTCTGATCTTCAGAGGGTCTCAAAGGTCTTCCTCCTGGTGACCAGTGCAGGTCCCGCTGACATGAGGCCTGCTGACCGTCTCTGTTGTCCTGCTGAGAGTCTGAGGGGAGAGGTTGTTTACTCAGGTGTGCCGCGCGGTCAAGGCGCAGCCACGCCGTGTGGACCGATGGAGATGGAGGAGGAGAACGGAGCGCTGTCTGTCATGCAGACAACCATAGAGGAAACCTCATGTCTGCTGTCACTGAAAACAGAAGCAACAATTCATGGCTGCGGTGGCAGTAAAGTTTTACCAGATTGAGACAGAATTAAAGTTTCCAGTTTGGTGGCATGAGGTCTGGCTCAGAGCTGCTGCCCATGTTTCCTGTGGTTGTGAGGCCTTTGCTGGAGTTTCCGTGGCTGCAGCCCAGAGTCGGATAGTAACTACCTACATTTACTCAGTTACATCTGCTCATGTGGCCCTGTTGGGGGGCGGGGGGGGGGGGGGGGGGGTACTTTCAGAAGTTTTTTTTACTAAAATTTACTTTTTAATAGTAACAGCGTAAAGTTTTTAGAAACAA